>PPHD01013043.1:0-17605 GCA_002909625.1 Bambusicola thoracicus | reverse complement strand
TAGAAAAGCATTATTTGATTGGCAGATATTGGAAAGATCAAATTAAAACAGGCTTAAGATTTCTGGACTTTTGCAAAATGAAGTGATTACCTTAGGTGAGATATTGTCTTAAGGATATCAAGAACACCTTGAATTGGGGATTCCATGTAGGTCTTAAAGAAAGGGGTAGGAACTGTATCGAACTATGCAGGATGGCTGCCTCATCACTTATGTGGTTCAAGTGAAAAGCAAGCTGTTATTCAGTGTTCAGTTTTTTTCAAGTGTATGTGCTTGGACAGCAGAAAGTAAAAACGTATTGGCTACTGTAAAGTTTGTATGGTCCAAAAAGGTTCAATGCTACTGGGTACTTTAATTTAAAATGTACTAATTTTGTCTTATCCTTGCAGCCCAGAAAAGGCCTTGAAAGATTCGCTGCAACAATATGAAGCTGCTTATTTGTCAAAATCCTTATCTCGACTCTTTGATCCCATCAATCTTGTCTTCCCTCCTGGAGGTCGGAATCCTCCCTCTTCTGATGAGCTTGACAGCATCATTAAAACGATAGCCAGGTATGCACATATAATACATTGAAAAATGTAATCTCTGGTGACTTTTTTTTTATGTTACAACTTCAGAAATGAGACTTTGTTACCAATAAAGCATTGGTTGCTCTTTAATTCTATAACTGATTATCATAAAAATTAAGTCGGGATTTCTCTTCTGTGTTTAGTGGTTCTGGAACAACTGAAATATTCATTTAGTTTAACTGTTGAAGCTTACAAAACATGAGGAAGAGAAATTTTATACCTATTGTAAATGTCTGATATCTTCATTATTCTGACTGTATCAAAGATAAAATAACAGTTACTTGTCTGCAAATGATAACCCCTGGTATAAGCAATCTGTTACAGTGAAACTGCAAGATAATAATTAAAGATGATGATTCCAGTTAGAATTTATAAAATGAGATACTTAAATTAGCAGGGGAGTATTTTCTCCCCTAAGACTTCGATAAGGACTGGTCTGTGTAATAGAACCTGAAAGTGGTGGGCGGTGTTCTCACACTGCGAGTGTGCATGTCAGTATGTGTGTATGTGTGTGTGTGTTTTGGTTAATATTAAACAGTGATGCTGTACTTGTGACCAGGAGTTGGAAATGCTCAGAAAATGCATATCTGTGCAGCTATTGGTGTTATTTTCCACCTTGCCCTAGGAAAATGGAAAACAGCATTCAGCTCTGGGGCACACAGCATAAGAAAGATGTGAGGTCTGGAGTAACTCTCCTGTGAAGAGAGGATAAAAGAGTTGGGGTTGTTTAGTGTGGAGCAGATGAGGCTTTGGGGAAAGATGGGGAGGGACTCTTTATAAGTTCTTGAGAGAAATGAATCGCTAGCAGCATTACATTCACTTAGGTGCCCTTTGTGCTTGTCTGCATTCACGGTAGAGAATATATGAATGCACCCCCAGCTGATGGAGATCTGTGGGGTTCCATGAACAAGGAATACTGGAAGTGATTTAGAAGTCTTTTCTGTCTTCCATTTGTACCCTGTCACTCCTGTGGTGCTTTTGTTACTACATAGTATTGCCTAAAACACGGCTTATTAGTTGTGTCAAGCTAAGGCATCCCCTGGGTATTTCTGCACAGCTCGTGTAATTCCAGAATTGAATGACTATGTATTCACCTGTAATGTTTGAAGGCTGCTGCCAAAGCTTGAATGTAGTTAATTGCAGTCAATATTTTTGAATGGCTTACTAATAGTGATTTCATACTGAAGTGTCATTCCTAAACTTTGCTCATTTTTACCAGAATAGGAACATTCTGCGCATAAAATTCCCAAATGACTCGTTAAATTGTAAACTGAATTACAGTGCCTAGAAAGACTTGGTTTTGTATTACTTTTTCTAAACTGACTTGCTGCATAACTGTGTATTCATAGTTAATTCTTTGTCAATTAAATACAGTACTGCTAAGTTATTAATTGAGATTTGCAATCTTTGCTTCTAGTGAGCTAAATGTGGCTGCTGTTGATCCAGACCTCAGTTTAGCTGTGGCCAAAAATGTAGCAAAGACCATTCAGCTCTATGGTGTGAAGTCTGAACAGCTTGTAAGTAATTTAAAAATGTTTGAAACTTCTATTGTTTCTGTGTAGGATGTTCTCTTTTTTGTAGATTTACAACATAACAGAAATGCAGTCTGGACAGACAAAGCTTTTGAAAGCTTTCCACTTGGAAATATTTTCAGTTAAGTTCTGCCTTCAAGTATGCAGTCTATGGATAGCAATGCAATTTGTGTGTATAACTGAAAATTGAAGTTGTCGTATTAATTAGAAATAATCTTTTTGTCTTTAAATAAAATCAAGATTATTCAATGCAGTTTAATCATGCTCTCTCTGAATAGCTCTAAAAATCTGAAATTCAGTAGCAAATACTTTGTTTACCATATCTGCTTAATAAATTGTACTGGAAGTTAGCAAACTAGGGTATGGGAAAGGAATACAGGTGAAGCAGTCATGGAGGTCATAAAGAATATTTAAAATTTTTTTAAAGATCTGTGTACTGGGGTTATTCTGATATATTCTTAGAAGGTAGTTCTTAAGTTGAGTCTTCATTTAAAGATGCCAAATGATGGTGCCATAATTTCCGACTAAATTTTGATCAAAAAAGAAATTAGCGTGTTTCGTAGTTGGCAAGAAATGTAAGTTAAAGGAAGTAAACTTACATCTGTATTTATCTTGGTGTGTAGAGTCAAATACTGGCATACTTATCAGCTCTAACTGTGAAGGCACCAGGGTCTGCTGTGCTCATCGCCTCTGCTCGAGTTTGAATCTGGCCAGTGGCTTGTTCAGGAGTGTGCACCATTTTGTGATCAGCTAGCTGGCAAGTTCTTAATGAGCCCTAAGAAAAAGGATTTGTGGAAGTAAGCTGAAAAATACGTGATTTGTGGCTTTGTGTTAGCTGACTGTAACTAAGATAATGTAGGAGTTAAGAAGGAATTTAAGCCCTTGAACTACTTGAATTCAAGTGAAAATAAAACTTGAAACTGAAAAATCAAGGGTCAAGTTAGTCAATTAGTCAAAGTGGCAGAATGAACATCCTTCAAGGATATACCTGCAAATTGTAAAACAATACAAACTATGTATTGAACTGCTACTTTTGTGGGGGCTTGTTTTTGCAAGTTTTAATTTCCTTACTCATATATATCTTTAAAAAAAAAAAGAAAAACAGGAAGGGCTTAACACAGCGCCAGGGTGTATGGAGTCATCATTAAAATACTCAAATACCTTCCCTAGCCTCCAGCTGCCTCTCCAGAAGTGTATCTCTCACATGTTCTACATCATGCTTGCCAGCCCTGTGGGATATAGTCTAGAACATCTAAGTGCTTTTTTTGTGCCTATTTTTGGGCAGACAGATTGAGCCTGAAATGTTCACCATGTGTAGAACAGGAGCTATGTCAGACACCACTTTTTCATTACACTTTTGTGGTGTAGCCAAGAATGCAATCTTCATTCAGTCTTGCAATCCAGTTTATAATATTAGCTTTCTGAAGCTGAGAAGGGTGACCATTTAACATTGCTGTTCCGATGCCTGATTTCTGATAGCTATAGTGAACCAGTGCTAAAGATGGAAATTTAATTTCCTGGAAGAATTCATAACAAAGTTATCTTCCAAATTAAAAGTAAACAAACAAACAAAAAATCAGAATTCTCCGTGAAGAAAAACAGAAGGGTACTTTTAGGAATCATTTGGATTTTTTAAATGGTTTTAATGTTGTTGGCAAGTTGTAGGTAGATTTGAATGGTGAGAAAGTCAAATGAATGTGCAGTTCTAAAACTGCACAGACAGACTGATACCAAGTTTCTATTTTTTCAGTTTCTTCTAGATGAAATAATGATTTCGGAAAAAAAATACTATGTTTTACTAAGACTGTATCACTGATTCTTCAGCTAGCTTTAGGTAGGATACGTAACAAGAGAAGTATTATTCAGGATTTTAACTTTGAGGAGTAGCAGCATATTGCTGTATGGACGTGCAGAATTAAAATAAAAACAAGAAAAAATAATCTTTTCCAGTGAATCCAGAATGTCTGTTTCCATTGCCCGTGACTTTCTACACTGTTGGCTTTTAGTTTTCCTGTTTCCTCTCACCAGCTGTTGCTGTGCCTCAGACCTATTCTTGTATTAACCAGTCCAAATGATTTCAAAGAAGATATAAATGACTACTTGTGAGCAGTAGGTAGATTTATTCTGTTGCTGGGTAAATCTGTGACTTAGTTAACCTTTTGTCAATGCCTGATGTTGTTGTATGCCATGACATATTCAGAATTATTGTACTTAGTTCACTCAGTGTAATTGTAGATGTTCTTATAATGCAGAGTTTGAAGGAATAATTATACATAGTGTTAATTAAAAATATATGTAAGACTGTCAACTTTTAACCTCATCACCCATCCTGTGTTTTTTAGGTGATGCTGAGCAAGAGTAATTGGTGTATTTTCTCTGTTTCATTATTAGTTTGTGTCTTCTTGTTCACACTTTCCTAAATCACACAGCCCAAGCATTCTTATAATGATTACAGACATCATTACAGATTTCCGTTCAGTCAGCATTCCTATGTCCTTGTCATTCCAGATCAGAAAAGAAATTAAAAAATCTGATCTGTTTTTTTGGATAAGAATGAAATCTTCTTTTTCTGTATTTGCACATTGTAATCCATTCCAAACTTTATAACATACCTACTGCTTATTGAGACAGATTTTATCTGTTAACTACTTTTTTGTACAAGTAAGGGCTCCGAAACTTAAAAACAAACCGATCAAAAAAATACCCACTATATGTTCTCTTTAAGTGTTTTTAAGGGGGTTCATTATTCTAATTTGCAAATACTCTAAGTTACCATTTTGATTGGAGTAAATTGTTGTGTTTATCTGGCCACATAAGGAAAATCAAATGTTTCATCAGATGCTGACAGTAAGTACAAATTGAGGGGAGAAATTCACGAGAAACTTCTAAGTAAGTTGCATTTCCTGAAAACACAGAAGTTGAGTAATTTTTTTTTCTTTTTGTGAATCTGTGCTGCTTAACAAAAGATCAGAGCTCACAAATCTGCCTCTTAGATTTTGACCCATTTATGTAATTCATAGTTGAGAAGAGACAAAAAAGAGGGCTTGTATCTCACCAGCATCTTCATTAGGTAGCTTTGAAATGGCAGCAGTAATTGCATGTTGGATTGTCAAGGCTGCTCTCCAGATGTTTTTTGTCATGTAACCAGAAAAAAGTTTTTGAGCATGCACCACTATTATATGTGCGTACATTTATGTATTTATTTCAAAATTATATACATGGAATCATAAAATGGTTTAGGTTGGAAGGGGCCTTTAAGCTTTTCTAGTTCCAACCCCCTTGCTAAATGCAGGGACATCTCCCACTAAACCAGGTTGCTCACAGCCCCATCCAGTCTGGCCTTGAATGCTTCCAAGGAGGGGGCATTCACAGCCTTCTTGGAAATGAGGGTTATGTTTCCCCTTTTCCAACCAGTGGGAACTTCAGCAGACTGCCATGACCTTTCAAATATGATTGGTAGAGGCTTGGCAACTTCACCAATTCCCTCAGAACCCATGGGTGGATCTCATCAGGTCCCGTGGACTTGTGCACCTTCATGTTCTTTAGATGGTCTCGAGCCTGATCTTCACTTACAGCAGGCAGATCTTCCAAGTTCTTATCTTTGCTTTCTGCAACTTGGGCAGTGTGGCTAGAGCCCTTGACAGTGAAGACTGAGGCAAAGAAGTCCTTGAGCTTTCTCCACATCCCTTGTGACTAGGTCTCCGGTTTCCTACCAGAGAGGGCCCACATCTTCCCTGCCCTTCCTTTTATCTCTGATATACCTGTAGAATTTCTACTCGTTACCTTTTAACTAGATTTAACTCTGTCTGGGTTTTAACTTTCCTAACCTGATCCCTGGCTGCTCAGACAGCTTCTTCGTAGTCCTCCCAGGTAACCCATTCCTGCTTCCGCTCCCTATAGACTTTATTTTTGCATTTAAGTAAGTCCAGGAGCTCCTTGTTGAGCCACTGAGGCCTCCTGGCATTCTTATCTGCCTTCCTTTTTCTTGAGATGTACAGCTTCTGGGCTTGGAGCAGAGGGTCCTTGAATACTGACCAGCTTTCTTGGGCCCCTCTTCCCTCCGGGGCTTTATCTCATATCACCTTGTCAAACAGTTCCCTGAAGAGGTCAAAGTCTGCGCTTCTGAAGTTCAGAGTAGCTAGCTTTCTGTACGCCCTCTGTGACGCCCTAAGGATCTTGAACTCCACCATTTTGTGGTCACTACAGCCAAGACTGCCCTTGAGCTTCACATTACTCACCAGCCCCTCCTCGTTGGTGAGGACGAGGTCCAGCGTAGCACCTTTTCTTGTGGGTTCCTGTAGAATCCACCCTACGTGTGCTATTGAAGTTTCAATGTTTTCTCCTCACATCCCATCATCTTGCATAACGCCTGTGGTGCATGCCATGCCACTTTGAAGACTACTGCTAAAGGGTTATAATCTGCAGTAATGCTCTGTGACCAAGAAGTGAACAGATTTTGGCTATCCATTTTTGGAAAAGAGATGTGATTGATTTTGGGAGTCTTAAATCCTCGGGCTTCTGTTTTTTTGTGATGTTCATTCTCCCAGTATGCTTCTTAGAATCAGATTTTTCTTTTTAGTATATAAAACCAAAAATGATAGTCACTTTTTGATTGGAAGTAAGACAAAACTACATTTCCCTAACTTACTACCTGTAATTTTATCATTTACTGAGCTGAATTCTGAGTGTATATGAAATGTTGTAATTTTTCTCATTACTCCAAACCTCTCTGTTGCAATTTTGCAATCACTGTGTTTTGGTTTGACTGCTGATAGGGATGTATTATTTCTCTTACTAATCCTTTGAACTGGATGTCTTGCAGAGACAAGTCATGAAACATTGAGAACTAAAAGCTCTGGAAGTTTACAAGATTGGTACTTTGGCCAACAAGCAGAAAAATAATTTCTAAGATCCTTTGTCTTCATTGAGATGGCAGAGTCCTGTTTGGTCATCTAGTCTATTACCTTCTCAGTGCAGGACTATTCCAAGTATTATTTACTGTTGTCTGTTTTTGTTGCATTCTTTCTGCCTTTTGAGTGATTATTTAAGTTATCTCATATATTATGAGTGGAAATGTAAGTACTGTATGTTCTTTTGTGCTATTTTTGTTCAGCTTTGCATGTGGGTGGATTGAAATACACTAACACACCCACCAAGCGCACCGAGATGGAATGTGTTGTGCTGTGAGCATGACAATGCAGTTGTTTAGAGATGCTTGAACTTGAAGGCTTCTTAGTGGTTTGTTCCCCCTGAGTTACTGCCATCCTGTCAGGCTGTCTTTAGTAATTGTAGTCAGAGTCCCACAGCAGTCCTTCTTATCTTGTTGTCAGTGTTGTGGAGGTTGCCTTGCCACCTACTACCATAAGGCTTAAGTGCCAGAGACAAGAGGACTAATGTCTTTTGACCATTAAACAAAAAAAAAAGGGCAATTGGCAGAGGCAGAATTGTAAAAATCAGGTTGCCCACTTACTTTTTGTAGCAGGTGGGAGTGATTATGCTAGCAACATTTTGGAGGATCAAACCATCTTAAAAATCACTTTTGCATGTAATGGTGTGCTTACCTGGTTTAGGCAATCACTAGCTCACTCTGCTGTGCTCCCAGGACAGCAAGGCATGTTCCAGCTCCACTGCAAGCCAGGGCAACCAGCTCAGGCTGAGCACAACTTTCTCATTCACCTTGGTGTGCAAACAGGGCGAGATCATGTCTGGTTGTTTACAGACAAAGCAAGAACCTGTGAGATCATACTACACTAGGCAGATTTATCCTATGGCTAGGGTAGTCAGTGGGAGCTGTGATTTCCTGTAATTGGAGAAAGTTCCTAAATATGGAATATTTGTATTTTATGGAATTATAAATTTTAACAGATTGTCTAAAAAAGGGATATTTGCAGGAGACAAGAGGCTGCAGGCAGATGACTTAATGGAGATCTTACCCACTGTCAGACTCGTAAGCAATTATAAAGAGGAAGCACTCAAAAGATGGAAAAGGAGAGTGGGTGTAATGAGGGAGGAAGGAAATAGAGAATCTGAATATTTTTTAAAATTCTCTTAACTAAATATGGTTGGACTTGTATCATATATCTTATAAAAGTTAATGAATGATGTGGAGGCCCAAACTACAGACTGTGTTCAGTGCTCTGGGAGAGCTACAGATCTATCCTTTGTCCACAGCTTGTGGTAGTTGCTTGACATCTGATGAGGATTTTACCCTGGGCAGTGAGTGTGGGATTTTCTGATTAACAGGTTTGCCTAGTGTAAGCTACCTGAAACTTTTTCAGCTGTAGAGAAGAGAATCTACAGTCCTTTCTGTTATTTCAAAGAATTCTTATCCTGAGCTTCTTATGAAAACTTAAGATGGTATTTGATGTATTTTATACATCTCAAAGGAAAAATGCTGAAGACCCAGGAATAGAAGTGAATTCAGAGATTAAAGAGAAGACGTGTCTCAAAAAGTAGAGTCCCCACCCTGAAGTTCAGATTGTTACGTATTTTCAAAGGCAGGACATTGATTCATGTATCCTAAACCTCTGGTAGTGAACATGCCAAAAGGCAAAGTAAGAACTTGACGTTGTGATCCCAGAGGCAACGGGCTACTGCACACTTGGTGCACAAGTGTATTTGTCTGGATTTTTCTTTGGAGAACTAGGCATTGAAATTCTGGCTTGTTTTCAGAGAAAAGTCAGCATCAGCTGATATATGTGATAAAGAGTGGGCAGGCTGTTTCTCACTATTTGGGATCTCAGTAGTATATGGAGATTCATTTACATTTACTTAAGTAAATATCTGAGTTACGTAATGTTATATGTGGTTTTAGAATGTGCACCAGTGGCAGAGTACTAGAGCAGTAATACGAGCAGTAATATGGTAGTACAAAAGGATTCTTGGAAAGTAACAGGGAAACCTTGAATTAACCTTGCATTGTTTGTTCACGTGTTTTAAAAATATTTGTTTGGACTAATGTTTAAATGTCAATCAACTCCGACACAAAAATTCTGTGAGTAAAACTAATAGACATTATATCTAAACTTTATCTGAGTGTTTACTGAGATCTCCCTTTCAATTAACTGGTGCTAAAGATTGTAATTGGAACTCTGTTAGTAGAAAGTATTATTATCCATCGTAATTATGAGTAATGTTTTTGATCACAGGTGTTCTTACTGCATTGCTAGTTAAAAAAGAAAATACCAATAGAGGGGATGAGAAACACAAAAAATGTAACCATTTGTTGTCTTTTTAACCCCTCCTTCAGAGTAAAATGCTGATATACCCAATCACTCACTGCTTGTCTCCACAGAGTATAGGTGTTCTGACTAACCTCAGAACAGTGAATGTAAGTAAATGAGCTTGGTCTCATCTGTTCGAAGGCAAATTTATATCACCAAGGCTTGTTCTGATTAGTGTTGGCCTCACTTCAAAGATCAGCAAAACGTGTCTGTTTTTGCTACAGAAAGGCTGTGTATTAAATTGTTCCACGCTGTCATTCTGATGTTTATGTTAATATCTGCCTCTCTGTCAAGAATCCAAGGTTAGCGAACACTTCTGACTGACACTCAGGACCTACTTTGCTCTCCTAGCTGTGAGCTTCCTAAGTCCCTGACACTGGATGGAATAGTGATATCTATCCCAGCAAATGGGATGTGCCTGGGCTCTGAGGCCAGCTGGCAGAAAGCAGCCTGCCTCAGGGCTGGTGAGGGCTCTCCTCCAAACACAGCGGCTGTCTGCCACGGCCCTTCTGGGGATAATCTCTGCAATGTGAAGCCATGCTCCAGCTCTGGAGATCAGCTGGGAGAACAGTCACTTCTCAGGCCAAACACTTGTTAAGGACTGTCCCAGCAGTTTAGCAGTGGAGATGATCGTGTGCACAGTCCAGGAGCCTTTCCTGATGCTGTTTAATTTATTGCTGTGGATGTAGCCAAGATGTGAATGAGATCGAAAGAGAGCAGCATGCGAAATCTGTTCAAGAGGAAGCTTAAAATGCTGACAGATTGGGGTAATTTTTACTTGCATCTGGAATTCATGCTTTCATACTTCTGATGTAAATAAATCTCCGAGGCAAAAGTTGGGAGATGCTGATTTATTCTTTAGGAACATTTCTGGTCTTAAGATTTTCTTAAAACTCCAGAGCTTCAAAAGATATTCTTTCCTAAACATGTTTTTCTGTCGGTGATGCTTGTCAGCTGTACGTGACTGATTTTCATATAGCATTTGCTGTTTCTACCAGATTTTTAGCCCTTGAAAAGATCACTTGTCAGTGGTGGTGTGGCTGGTTTGCAGCTCCACGTATTGCTGGCTGTGCGCTAGGAAGCTCTTGGATGTTAGGTCTTCTCAGTGTTCAGGAGTTCACCAGTTTCTTTTGGAAACCAAATCTTTCTTTGAACCAGCTGAGATAACACCTTCTTGTGTGCCAGTGCAACCAATGCCTTCTGTAATTTAGTGTCCTATTTTTAGTGAATGTAATGGATTGATATATAGGCTGAGGAGCATCCATCTGTCTGTCATGCTCAGATATTTTTAGAGCACTGATCTTTGTCATGCTGATCAGCACCAAATGAATTACATAAGATTAGCATCAAAATATATATAATGAAAAGTCAGCTTTGCTGCAGTTGTTCTTAAATTATTTTTAGTATTACCCACAAAATTTGTATGGCTCAGTGCATTATCCCATCATTGTGTTCTATCTCTACGCTGTAGGGATCATTTTAAAGTGAAATTTTTCTTCTCTCAGATCCCTTCTATCACAGACTTTCTTCCTGAGGCTTCAGGTAGGATTCATAGAATCAAAGAATCCTTAAAACTGGAATGGACCCTTAAAGGTCATCTAGTCCAACTCCCCTGCAATGAACAGGGACAGTACAGCTCGATCAGGTTGTCTAGAGCCTGATCCAGCCTTGCCTTGAAGGTCTCCAGGAACGGGGCATCCATCACCTCTCTGGGCAACCTGTTCCAGTGCCTCACCACTCACTGTGAGAGATTGAAAGTCCATGATACATGTTACAAACATTTTAATAAATGCCTACTTTCCGCTAAGACTGAAACTGAGCCAAACGATTTATTTCTCATTGTCCTTCAACACAGTTTATATTTGAACTTGTCATTTGCAGGTGAAAGATTCCAAATTCTGCTTTACTTACATCCTCAGCTACTGTACTGTTCTTTAACGCTGCTTCAGCAGCTTAATCTCGTACTGTTACCTCTAATTATATTTTCAATTTCTCACATTTACTGAATATTCACAAGTGATATCTCCCCTTCGAATATCTCTGATCCCCTCGCTAGCTGTTTAGAATGGGTTGGAATTGGGTGGGTTTTTTTTGAGTTTGCAGAGGCAGATTGTGAGAAAACCGTCTGCATTCTTCTTACACTGCTCTAGAAAATTCCTTTCTTTCAAATTTACTGTGACAAAGCCGGTCATTTCTTTGAAGTATGTTTGTAAACTAGTTTGTAATTACTGACATTTAAAATAGATGACAACTTTCTGCACATCCCTCTCATCATCATAACTTTATGATATTGTCACAGATCAGTCTTCTCCTTGATTTCTTTCTTTGTGGGTTGATGGTGCATTTGATAGATGGTAGTCAATATAAAATAGGCTGCAGTTTGTCTTTGGCGCTGAAGTTCTGAAAGCTGAATTCTGTCATGCAGTGGCTTCACAGGTCTTCCTGAGAATTTCTTCCTGTGATTACAATGAAGCGTGCTCTGCTCTGCGTTTATACTTTTAAAAAACAATCTCTAATTTATTAATGTTTCTCCTTAGTTTGTAAACCTTGTTGCAATAAAGAGGATGAGGAGAGAAACTGCTAGAAGGCCAGGTGGAACTGAGAAACAGCACTTAATTCAACTTAAACTCTGAACTGAGAAAGAGACAGCATATTTACATGGGATTTTTATAATGTCATTTGTCAAAGAAAAAGTGTCTGTCATGTTTGATTGAGGAAATGAAGATTTACATAAGCTGTTCTCAGTGGGTTATTTAGATTATAAGCCATATGAATGGCTTATTTTTTTTCCAGAATCAAGAAGGCTAAGGTGTATCCTAAGGATCCAGAGACTATTTTGGAGCTGCAATCATTGAAGTTGTTGAGAAACGTAGAAATGCGAGATGTAGTTTAAAAACTGAAATGCAAAGATAAACAGTTGGATGGGAAGGACTGGACCATAGTCTTTTCTTAGTAATCATGGAGACAGGGCTTTTTTTCTGCATCTCTGTCTGTACTTAGTGTTTGACTACAAAAAGGCGGAAAGGGGCTAGACTAAAAAAGTTCTCTGTTGTCTGCCTAGTCAAAGGTAAAAATATCCGTAACACCTTGCAAGAAGGAAAGATGTTGATGTAGGAGGGCTATAATTCTGCTTTCTTCCTGGGGAAATGGAAAGGATTAGAACCTCATTTATGGAGGAAAGCACTTCTTGGACTGACTCGACTGAGATGTATTCCTGAAGGGAAATATGCCTCATACCAAGCAAATAAAATAATTGTTTTGCTCATTTAATTTGAACAAAGTCCCTGAATTAAATGTGTTATACTAACAAGAAATCTTATAGTTGATGTGAGCTACTTCTCTGTTTACTGCCCTAACTATGAGGTTTAGGTATCTTTACTTCCTACCCCCCTCCCCCCCAACTCCAGTCTGATGCAGCTAAATTTAACTAGCTGAATAATTCAATGAAGTAAGGGAGAACAGGGAGGAGATGGAGAGAGCAGACACTTTCTGGAATCAAATTCTTCCAGTGAAGTGAAGATACTGCTCATATGCTACAAATTTTTCACCACCTTTAATCTCCATTAAATTTATGAGACCTGTGATGGCTCTGAATTGAAAAGTATGATGAGTTCTCACTGTAATGGCATATGGTAAATTTCTGATGGTCATTTTTCTAATGTGTTCTTACAAAAATTAATCTCCATCTTATATTAGGTGGTGTTACATTGAACTGTGAGTTTTTCTTCTGAGGGTGAAGCGCTGTTCAGGACATGTTCTAACAATGAGATTTGTCTGACAGTTCCAGGGAAATGTATCTAGTCCTCCTGTCTAAGTGTCGAATATTGTGAACTTTGGGAGGAAGTATGAAATGTAATGAACTCACAAGTAGTCAAGAGCAATAGTGAAATGACACTTTGGGAAAGGTTTTCTGTAAATAACAGGTCCGTTGGTGAAGTAATGTAAAAGATGAAGTTTTCCCCACTTCTCTTTGCAATATGTGTATTAATTGTTTTACACACAGTGCCTTGAAGACACAGTGTTACTGTCATTGAAAAACTTGGAACTGTACTATCTAAATGAGAGAACATAAAAATATGAATTCAGCATTAGGCACAGTAAAGGAATTCATTAATAGGTATTTAAATAGAATATGTAGGAGGCTATTATATACTAAAATAATTTTAGAAAAGATTACTATTTCACAGTAAAATAACAAAACCAAGAGCTGACAGTGGGTCTAACTTGAAAATGGCTAGAGGTCAGCTAAGGATCTCCTTTGTTTTAATGGCAAGATCAGAAGAGTTTTGTAAGGAGGTTCACATTCATTAGGAAGCTACTTATAATGGCCAGAAAATATTTAGAAGTAGCTAGCTGATAAGTCACTTAAGAAACAAAACAAAACAAAGAACAACCAAGCATTTAAACTTTAAAAAATTGAATTAAAAATCTAGAGGAGAGAGTTGCATTAAAAAATAACTTCATGAAGCATTTTCTTCATTCTCGTGTTGTCTTTTGCTGGTTAGATCGTGACTCACATAACAAATGTGTGATGTTAAGTGATACTGGCTAAACTCCAGAAAAAATCATCCAAGCATAAAAGGCTGGTTTTGAGAGTACTATGTGCTTCATTTCATCTTGCTGGGAAGGAGGCTAGAAGACTTCTTTAAATCTAGCGTGCAGTTTCGTTCACAGGTAGAAGAAGAGCAAGACTGCACAGTTCTTACTGCGTTTTGTTACACTGTGCTCTAAATCATCTCCTGCCAAGTTAATTCTATTATTTGGCAATTGATTGGCAATAGTTCAAAGTATGTTAACACTGTAATGTATTTCGTATTTTATAATTATGGAGCAACTCTAATTAGAGCTTGACAACGTTAAGCTCCTTTGTAAATTTCCACAGTGTAGAATTATTAGAATCCCAGCTAATGTGTGGACTGGATACAAAAAATGGCAGATGGCAATTACATCAATTGATTATACTTTTTATGTATAGATGAACCCTATGATGTTGGACCTCCTGATTTTGTGTGTCTCGCAGATAGATGGATGCTTTTCTCATCTGGAGGTACATTCTCAGCAGTCCACTTTGTTAGGACCAACAACTATTGTGATGACATAAAATGTGATTAATCATTCAGTCATTATTCTGGCAAGCATGGAAAATTTAGTAAACTGTAACAGTCAGAGATATCAGGACCAACACACATTGTCTCTGAAATCCTCTGGAGACCTGGGTTAGGCAGTTGGGTAAACTGGAGGCTTGAAAAAATGTCAAATGCAAGGAGCGTGATTTTCAGTTGGCAAAGGATTGCAAGGGCTTTTGGTTTAGGATTTGTTCAGATTCCTTAAACAAACTGTTTTTAGGTGAATGAGTGCCAGCTGCTTTTGGAAAGTGAAGTTGTTTTAAGGCATCTCATTTTTGAAGGACCATGAAGTCACTTTTGATGATTTTGTCCATTGCTCTTTGTCTCTTGTGATTCAAAACATGGAGATAAACCCTGTCATTTCTGTTACAGAAAGACCATTTGCTGCTTTCTTTCAATTTCTTCTGCTTTTGAGAATATTAAAAAAGAAGGGGAAAAAATATATCCCTTAGGGAACGGTTTGATGGTTACTGTTGTTTTAGCATGTTTAGTGGGAGCTTGATGGTGGGTCATTTTTCTTTGGTCAAGGACTTAAGGACTTAACTGCTCCTCTCATGTTAGTTTCACACATTTCTTCCCAAAATGGTTATTGTGGAAGATTTTGAATGCCTTCACCAAAGGGCTTCCTTTCTATATTCCTCAAATGTAAAATTTCCATATTTCTGAAGAAACAAAACAAAAAATAAAAAAAGAAATGCTGGGAGCTACAAGAATGTCCTCTGGGTGGAATAGAAATGGTTTTATGTGTATTTTACATTTTTTTGCCTGAATTCACAGATGATTTTCCCCCTTCATGTCTTGAAATATTCCATCTTTGAAAAACTAGAAGTCATTTCAAGAAATTAAATTCTTATTTATGATTTATTATTAAATTTTAATTGGCTATTTCTAAAGCAGGGCATTCATTATAATTTATCCTCATTTATCAAGGACCTCACATACCCTCGATTCATTCATATCATACACTTCTAACCTCTAAATTATGTCTCTAATTTTTTTGCAAATTGTTCTCTCTGTACTAATACATTAGCTGGCATAGCTAGTGGAGTTCAGATTGGTATGTATTTTGCTGTTAAACTGTGTCATATTTTTACAGAAAGCAGCGAACTGATTCTGATAATCTTTAGTTTTACTTAGGTGGAAAGTAAATTGTAAAAGGCTCCTTCAGCCATATGGGGAACATTAAACTAAATAGTAAATCATCCCAATTATTTGTAGCTTATGGGAGAAATCCCAGGGCCAAGCCCTATTGACTCAGAGACTCTGTAAATGGATTCTGTGTTTTATAATAAGTTGTTATGATCAGGCAGGAGGCCAAGTACCAGATGGATTGATTGCTTTCTGCCAGAGGTATGGCCACATCAGCTGCCTCTATTAGGAATGTATTTAGTCTCGAAAATGTCAGCTTGACAATTGGAGTTCAATTTGTGCTATCAAAACATATTAGTCTCATGATCCTTGAGTTAGATCAAATGCGTTGTTGAGAGGCACTGCTTTAGTCTGATTTTGATTTAAGATCATCTCAGTACTCCTAAATTACAATGTTGTTTCCTGCTCTTTAAAGAGTGGGTTTGCTGAGGCTGTTTTAGAACGGAGAAATGAAATAAATGGAGTTTTCTAAAGCTGTCATGAAGGATGCGCGCAAGATCATAGTCACTTAGTGTAAAAGTGAGCTGTTTCACAAGATGTGTAATCTGTGAAGGGAATGGTAGCAGAACAAATCAGCAAATCAGCATCTCTTCTGAGCTGCCACCTGTTGCAAGAGGGGAGGTTAGGCACCTCCAGTCAAAAACAGATTACAGGAAAAGATGCATCAGTAGGTTGGAACATTCCAACCCAAGCCATTCTGCGATTCTATGATTCATGGTGAAAACAAGAATGTACCCCGAAGAAATCACAGCACTTGTCTTAACATGAAATCAAATCCATGCTGTCAAATTAAATATCTCTTCCTAGGCAGTACATGTGCATCTCTGTTGTTGCTCTAGATTCCCACCTGCAATCTGGAGGTAGGGCAATCATGTTAGTGGTTCATATTAGTGAAGGATACAAACTAAAATAAAATGCTTCACGTGATTCTGAATTAGATCGGAGCATGGCGCCAAGTTATGGCTTACAGTTCTCTGCCGTGTGAGACTGAAGCAAATCAGATGGCCTGTCTCAGTTCTTCAGCACCCACAAAGAGGAATGCAATTCAGATGCAATGTTAGCATATGTGCCCGTGTTACCAGACATTTTTTTCATGCAGAGCTGTGTACCACTTGAGCAACACTACTGTCACAAGGGTTCTATGGTGAGCTGAGTTTATAAAGATTACCCGTAACAGGAAGCAAACTTAGTTCACATTACTTCTTGTTCTGTATTTCAGTTTCCCAAGTTTCATTTCTAAGTCCACTAAAAATGAACATCTCAGTCAGTCATCAAGAAAATAGGAGGGAAGATTCACCTCTCGTAACTTAGTTGCCTATAATGAAGACAAAAACATTGAAACTAGATCTGGATTCCCTTCATAATCAACGGTGAGGGGAAGCCCGGTGTATCTTAAGCTTACATGTTAGGATGAAATTGCCCTAGCAGGGTCTGTTTTATGCTGTTAGTTTCAAAGGGATCTGTGAATGACCATTTTGGCTATAGATATATAAAATCAGCTGAGAAGACTCTTCATTCGTATCTCAAGATAGACAAAACTTTTTACTGTTTTATAAGTTAGGATATAAAAGCATAAATTATCCTTCAGTTATACTGTAGTTTTTTCTGCAAGCATTTTCAGATTGAAGTCTTTATTTTGTGCACTTTTAAGTATTCTTAGGTAGAAGTATCCTTAAGGCCTATCCTTAAGTGTTTTTCCAAATGTTAATCTATAAGCTTTAAGTAATGAAGTGCTGTGGGTCTCTGCTGTTGGACACAAACTGATTCTGAACACAGAACCCCACTCCCTCATTCAGTCTGGTACCAAGTTTATGGCTTCCACCATCAGGTTTGAGTCCTCGCTCTGCTCAAATGGTTTCTGCCTTTCTCTTACAACGTATCTTGATGAGGTCCTTCCAACTCGTTTCTCTAAAATATAGTCAGATCTGCCTCTCATGAAAAATCACCCAAACTGCTGGTCCTCAGATTACGTTGAATTGAATTTTTAAAAGAAAGTTTTCTAACCTCCT
>PPHD01013042.1:0-17605 GCA_002909625.1 Bambusicola thoracicus | reverse complement strand
GGGAGAAGAGACTAACAGCCAGTGTTTAGAGAATATTCCAGGCATAATTGCAAGTCTTACACTAATAATGGGCCAACAAGCAGAGTGAAAACCATGTTCAGCCCCTCTTATCCTACTCTTCTGAACTCTCGGAGAGCCAGGTGAAATTTACTTTGTGTTTACTTTGCTCCCAAAACACATTAGTCAGCAAAAGACAACACTCAGCTGTACCTTCTATGAGCCTAGCTGTCCATTCATCTGGATGCCCAGCACCACAGTGGAGAACGTCCAGGTAAAAGCACTTTATCAAAACCACTTGTACAGCTTCCCAGTATCTCCGAGAGGCCAGAAGTACTACTGTAACTCATTAAACTTCTTTACAGTCTGATGTGTTACATTACAGAGAAATGGTAAATAAATAACTGTTTTCACTGCTAAGCAATTCTGCTTTCCTCAGTGTTACAATTAATGCCAGTAGTTAATGCCTTAAGAGGAGGAACTGGAAATTCAACTACAATAAACAAATGCAGTCAGTTTCAACTTAGGGATATACTCCAACTATGGCACGGCATTGGTTCAGCCGTTCCTTTCTCAGCCTGCAATTACACTTCTGTTGGTCAGAGCAGTAGGGACATCATTTATCATCCTAAGGTAGGCTGGAGTGCAGTGAAATTGGGCACTTTGGAAAAATGCGTCTGTAGCAGAACATATGTATAGGCAAGACCATGAAATGAACTGGCTCCAAGCCAGTATGAAAGGAGAAAAACAAGAGAATATAAATGAAAAAAAAATCATAGAATACTGTAATCAGAAGATGCTCCTATTGTTATATCCTGAACAGTTTTAAAGGTCAGAATGACAACAATCTGTCTTCCCTGTAGAGCAGCTTAATCAGTTTGCAGTTCTTCTTTCCTTCACCCTGCTAAAAAGAGTTTACATTGTTAAAATAGATTTTCTACTTAGTTTTTGCTATTTAATTGCTCTCAGGTTCCTGTATATCTCCCTGTACAACTGCAGCAAACTGAAGAATATATATACAAGTGTGTATTTATATTCATGCACAGGATAGAGTATGAACTACTCCATAGCTCTACTGTCACTAACGTGGAATATTATTCAGCTCAAGAGGCAATTTTCTGCTCCCAAAGCAGAAGGAAGAACTTGGCTGCAGCTTCACCACTGTAGTGAATACCGGAATGGGCAGAAGTTACAAAACAAAAATAACCATGTAGCAAGCCACAAAGCTTCAAAGTTTTCACACACCACACTCCCTGCTCTCTGTGAAAGTTCCAGGCATCTTACCCCAATACAGCTGAAGATGACCAGGCCTCATTTATTGATTTCTTGGCACTACCAGAGCAGAGCTCTCAGCTTCGAGGACTCTAGCTGCCACAGCACTATAGGCTGCAGTGAGTCTATCAGATACTTTTTTCATGTTTTTTTGTTTTTTTTTTTTCTCTTTCTCAAGGAATATACACTTTACAGGCTTACAGTCCTGATTTTCTACAGTAATTATTATTATCATGTTAATCTACTCCCATTTTCACCACAACTAAGATAGTTATCTCTAGGTGTCCTCTCTATGTAGTGGTGAGAGAACCATCATTAGAACCATTCAGCCAACCTACCAACTTAACGAAATAAGAATCAAGACCTTTACACACAACATATCTTTCTACAACAGGTCTTTAGTTGCTGCTAATTAAAGGTAAATCTTGAGGGCTGGATCACAACTGAAACAGAATCCCACAAAATCACCACATACACCATCATACCATCATTTTTCCTTGCAACAGTAAGTCTCCTTAATTGAATGTACCTTACTCAAAATGAGTACAAACCAGTAGTACCAAAATCATAAAGAAGTTTTAGATTTTACATCTGGTCCCACAATGAACACAGAAGGAGTCTGTGAAGGGCAAACTACTTTTAAAAACATGCAAGACCTTCTCTTTCCAAATTCTTCTCTCTATACCTATGCACGCCTCCACATAAGAAGCTTTTCCTATTTGTTTGACATTAAGGAATTAAGAAATATAAGTTACATGTGTATGGCTATAACACAGTCCTAAAAATTACACTTCTTCTCGAATCTGAAAAGCAGAACAAATACCTTATTATTAGACAGGCTGCAAAAATAATCAGCAATATACAACCTCTTGTAATGAAAAGTGATGAGTGTGATATTTTTCCCCCCCTCAACTCAGCACTTGGCTCTGTGCTGTTTGTTTTCTTCCACTCATGTGCAACTGATCAGTACAAAAAGTAGATGTCCTGAGATTCGGGTAAGATACAGCTCTATCACACTGTAAATTCAGATATATAGAAAGCTGATGTATGTAAAGGTAACAATCCCCAAACAAAGGATGAGGTTCATTTTCCTGAAATTGGGTTTATTTTCTCCTCTTCATTGTGACTAAAGGTTTTTAAGCATTTAAGCACACAGCTTTACTTCTAAATAAAATACATAAATGACTCCCAAACAGCTTGTCTACTTAACACTACCATGTAAACATCTGTTCACATTCATGCATGTGGATAAGTACATCAACTAGCAAGTCTCTTAGGCTCAGGCTGGTCTTCATCAAGTCTTCCTGTCTTCTCAGAAACCACTAGGGTGGAGGCCAGTGACAGTGTGAAGGAGGAGAGAAGGGAATTCTTTTTTTTTTTTTGGTAGATTGTTTTGGAGAGTAGGTCCAAAGTAGAGGATAGATGAGTGAATATACCAAAATCACAGCTCCCATGCTTTCTGTTTTCCACTGCTGTTGCTTTAATGGAAACTTTCTTTCCTGTCTCTCTTCGGCTGTCTCTGACTTCATCACTTATTTTAGTAGCTTATTACTTTTTGAAAGTGCTAGGGATCCTGGGCCAGTCCCTGCTGAACTAAATGGGATTCTTGACATTGACTTGAATGGAAACAGGATTAGGCCAGCTGTACGCCTCATTAGATACGCAATTCTATAGCATCTTCTAAATTTCTGCTGAACTTTCCCTTTCAAGCAAATAAAACAGGTAAACTCAAAGGCCATGAAATGTCATGATTACATTTAGACACTTAAAATGAGGTACCTGATGAATTAGCCATCTTCTTGCCAGGCATCTTAGAAAACTGCAGCACCCAAGGGATTTCCCCTGGCCGTTATCACTTATTGCAAAGTCAAAGAGAGAAAGCTAAGGTTATTGTTTTGCCTGTGGTATCAAAATATGCTGAGAGAGCATGTTATTCCCCAGACTTTCAGGTTTATTGCATTTCTAATTCACACGTAAGGTCACCATATGTCAAGTGAGTACGTACTGTGTTACCATAGCTAGTGTCATCATTTTAACTCTAATGCTAAATAGTCCTAGACTGCAACAATACTTTCCTTGAAACAGCATGATTTAGCTCTCACAACAGAAACTGGTCTTCTGATTAAAGATGGAAAATAAAATGTTCTGGTTCCACTTTCAGGTTTGGCAGACATTACAAAATCATAAAACTTAGTCAATCTCTGTGGACCTTTGTTTTAAGAGTAGAAAGCCTAAGAACTAAAAACCTTTATTACCCAAAGCTAGTACAGCAACAACTGATTTTCTCTACCAAGAAAGATCAATAGAAGTAGCCATATTGGATGAAATTTCATTTGGCATTTAAAACTACCAAGATGATGTTCAAAATCAGCTTCTTGTGACCTCATATGAATATGCTACGATGACAACGTTTCGCTCTGCAAAATGCATGAACATGAATTTGACCATACAATTGTCATTTCTTGTCACTTGAGTAGTCTTATGGTTAAACAGCCATAATTGTCCTTTGGGTGTTATCTTAAATACATTAAGAAAGAAATTGAATGCTTTCACCACATCATACTTGGGACACTTTTTCAAAGCTAATTTTTAAGTCTGTGAATTATTCATAATACACTTCAAACAGGCTCTTCTGGATAAGGTAATTGACCTTGTCTGCATGAAGCACCTACTACCTTGCCTTAGGATAATTAAATCTATGATGTGGTCCATTATTTAAAGGTAATGTCTTCTCATTAGGTTAGGCAATATATTATCACTCAACTAGTCACCTAATTCTGCATTTAGACCATTCATGCTTTTACTGCTTTGTCATAGGTTTCACTCAGCACAGCAATGTCTCACATTAAGTAGTGTGCTACAACAGTAGTTATTTGATAAATGGAAGCAGGACTTTGAGGACTAAAATTTCAAGATCTAGATCTGTATTTGCAAGTTCTGTTGGCTGTCCTTTATTTTTGAGAATGAAAGTAATAAAAAGTATTCAACAATTTTTTGCCTCAGTCTTCACTGGCAACTGCTTTTCCTTCATTAATGACACAGACTGTAAGATCAAGTGCACCCTTAGCAACTTTATGGATGACACCAAGTTGTGTGGTGCAGACAATGTGTCTGAGGGATGGGATACCATCCAGAGAGATCAAGACAGGCTGAGCAGTGGGCCCAGGAGAATCTCGTGAGGTTCAACAAATCAGCAAGGTCTTGCAACTGTTTCCTGGCAACCTCCACTATCAATTCAAGCTGAGGATGAAAGGACTGACCCAAGAAGAACTTGGAAATACTGGTGGATGGCAAGTTGGACGTGAACCAGAATTGTGCCCTCTCAGTCCAGAAAGCCAATTATATCCGGGATTGCATCAAAAGCAGCATGGCCAGGAGGTCACAGATGTGATTCCTGCACCTCTGCTCTGCGTAGGTGAGATCTCATCTGGAGTACTGCGTCCAGATATGGAGTCCTCAGCACAGAAGAGATATGGACCTGCTGGTTTGCATCCAGAGAAGGGCCACATAAATGATCAAAGGGATGGAAAACCTCTCCTGTGAGGACAGGCTGAGAGAGCTGAGGCTGTTCAGCTTGAAGAAGAGAAGGCTCAGGGGAGACCTGAGAGCGGCCTTTCAGTGTCTAAAGGGGGGCTGTATGAAAGGAGACACATTCATATAGCAGGTCTGTTGTGAAAGGACGGGGAAGTGGTTTCAAACTAAAAGAGGGAGATTTAGGTTGGATATAAGGAAAAGTTTTTTACAGTAAGGGTGGTGAGGCACTGGAACAGGTTTCCCAGAGAGGTGGTAGATGCCTTGTCCTTGGGGGTGTTCAGGGCCAGGTTGGATGGGGCCCTGGGCAGCCTGGTCTCATTTTAAAGGTGGAGGTTGGTGGCCATGCCTGTAGCTGGGGAGAGTGGGGACTCATGATCCTTGAGGTCCCTTCCAACCCAGGACATTCTGTAAGATTCTTGGAGACATTCATGGTCAGGCTGGACCAGGTCCTGAGCAACCTCACTGAGCTGTAGGTGTCCCTCGTCACTTCACAGAAGTTGGACTAGACGACCTATAAAGATCTCTTTCAACCCAAATCATTCCATATTTCTAAGAAAAATGTGTCCACTCAATAAAATCCAATGTAAAAAAAATTGGATCCAAGTAATATACCATGTGGCATTAGCAACACAAATTAATGTACTGTTCAGTGAAAACAGGTATGAAAAGTATGCTAAAACACACATTTAGATTCCCTCTAAATTAGCTCAGGTATTTCTGCAGAGTTTTATTTTGTTGTATAGACACATGAGTGGCCTGCCATCAAAGATACAGTGAGCAGCACTGGCTCTAGCACAGGCTAGTTATGTGCCATTCTAGACTTCTTCTTGAACCTGCAACACATTACTATGACTATATATTTCTTCAAAAGTTGTTCATCAGTGAAAATAATTTGACACAAATGATCATTTTCACATATCTACAGAGTGCAACTCAACTCTGTCCTGCATTTAAAATACACGGAAATAGCTCAGCAGGATAAAGTAGTATTAAATCTCTTCTTGTGACTGGCAAGTTCTAGTGTGGCATGATTTGAAGAAACATCATTCTCTTTCCTGTCTCTAAGAGATGGCCTGAAAAGGTGTTTTAAGTTACACTGGATCACTTCAAGAAACAGACTTAGAGATGCTCTAAATTGTTCAAGATACCTGTCTATTCTGATATAAGAACACAGTATTGGCTTTTTCAATCCATCAGTGTTTAGTTTCTGACTGTCAATTTGCATTAACAAGCTCTAGATTGACATGTTCATTTCTCTACTTTATGTATCTGAATTTTAGTGTTTTTGCAGTTCTTCATTTATTTTATACTATAGTGAAATTTCTTGAAAGATGCAATAACTAAGGAGTTAACTCACCATCTTATTGGCCTAAATCAGTATAATAAAGCCAATGGAAATAAACCTGCATACTTTTGTATCCTTTCAGCTTAATTATTCAATATTGCAGCTTCTCTCAAGCTGTCCATTAAAAGAAGCTCTAATTATGTTAGCTATTCAGAGCTTTTTAATCTTATTATGCAAACATAGTTCAGCTTATGAATTGTTTATCTTGATTAGACGTTGAAGATTCACTTAAAATCATGAAGCATTGTTTTAAAGCAGAAATAAAAAAGGGCATCAGAAAGATTTCAGGGTGCTAGAGTGAACATTTACACTGAAAATCTTTGGCTAAATTCTTATTTGCATGAATATTCAGGAACAACCTCTTCATGCCTCAAGAACATTTTTGCAAGCACAAAGATCCAAGTACTGTGGTCCAGGATAATATAAAAAAAGGAAAGGATTATGAAATTATCAAAGTGAAATTGAAATGAAATTCTGGAAGGCTAGGAAAGAAATAGCTGCCATTTATCATTTTCCATCAGCTAAAACAAACTGACCACGGATAGTATTGTTCTAAGCAAGATTACCTGCAATTGGTCTGTCTACTAAATCATATTTCATAATGGTTGACTGCCTTCAATTGTGTAACCATAGTTGTGTACTACACATAGATAGCTCTTGTCACTAATAATATGATTATATTTACCCACTAGTTTCTGTTTTTGTGCCACAATCCAGCACTACAATATTACGGTGGGTCTAATGGCCTGTTTCACTTTGTTCATTTACCTATTAATTTTGGCAATGGAATACTTCACGGCACATAAATTTTACTCTTTGAAAACATGACAACCTGTAGTACAATATGGTCAGAGAGATTCTGGTGTTTTGTACAGAAGTAAAATGAATTGTCCATGGCAGCATTTTGGAAAGAACATACCTCCCTCTGGAGGCATTGGTTGTAGGTAAGGTGATTACATCAGCAATAATAGGATGTAATGATTCACTCAATAAAATTCTGCCTCTATTAAGCAGAATGTTCTGAGGATTGACTGGTGGCTATAGCTTGAATCACAGAAGCAGTAAACAAAATGCAACACTGAATCTCTCTGTCTGAATCCTGAACATAAATGTGCACTGTGAGGGAAGTGAGCTAGAAAGATGACTGCTCTTTAAAGACAGAGGTCCCAGGAACCAAGGCCCACAGTAAAGCCCTGAAAAATACCAGTGCCAAGAGAACCATCCCAGTTCAGTGATAGCTGTTAAAATAGCGAAGCAGGCCAACCAAACTACCTATCCAGAACCAGAGAAAAAGCCAAAGGGAGATGAAACAGAACCTACTTTAAGAGACATCAAGGTGTCCTTGAATCTCACCCTCTGCTATAATGCTAGCATCCATTTACAAACATCTCTCTATGGAGGCCGGCCCCTAAACTTTTCCTACCCATCAAAATAGTTGCATGCATCAGAGCTTGAAATCACAGTAACAACGGAAAGTAAGCAAATGCTAATGTACAGAAAGCCTTCACTTTAATGGACAAAAGAGTAACCAAAGTACCTCATCCAACTCTGACAGTAGATCTTTCACAAAGAAGTAAATTACAGTTAACCACCATTCTTCTTTCTCTCCTAAGCTATCTGCATATATCTATACAAACATACAAACACATACTTTCTCAAAAAGAGAGCACTCGGTATATATAGCAAGAGATAATTTTACAAGATTATTTTGACCATTTGAAACAGCAGGTAAAATAAAGATTCATATTTAAAATAAACCTACAGCGCACTTGATGCCACTTTTTCATCTCCCTTCATTTTTGAAAACTTTTCTCCATAAGCTTACAATACATAAGTAAAACACACCTGTTCAGAAAAGTAAGGAGGAGGACAGGAAGGAACCATCATTATCTTTTCTTTCCCACCAACAAGTGCTACCGCCAACATTTTGATAACACTGACTGACACAGCCTGAAAAATAACAACAAAAGAATAAAAAAGGGCCACTGAATGCAGACTAAGCTACCGGCAGCACTTTTCATGCACTATTAATGTTAATGGACTGGAATTACTAGATGCTGTAAACTGGCCCTGTCGTTTTAAACTTCTTAGGCAGACCAAAGACATAGGGAATGAAAAACATGGAACTAAACATGTCAGATAAAGAAACAAACAGGACATGAAGCAGATTGGAAACAATCTGAAAGAAATCTAGCACAGCTACTGCTAGTAGCATGTGTACTAACATCTATGAAAAACTGATGGCTTAGTTAGATTTAGAATGTGTATTTGTTAAAGTTCCCGTTCTTATGTTGTAGAAGAGACAGGCATCTGTATGTCTGGCACAATGAGAAAATAAGTGCATTTCATTAATTTCATAGCCCAAATCAGTATTTTCTATCAGTACTAGGACATTTAGAGACAAAAGGATCAATATAGTATGCTCTAACCCTGTTGATTCTAATGGACTATAGATATGAATCTTAACCTGGTTTTCTAGAGAAGCCATAGGTGTAAAGCCAACTGTTTCTCAATGCACTGCACACATTCTCAGGTTGGCTTATCTTTCCTCAAAACATCTTTGAAAAAGAAAGACAGGCCTGTCCGCATGGCACTGAAGCGTCTAAAGAAAGTTACTCGCACCCATCCCTTTAGAACCAACCACTGCAGCAAAACAAAACATAAACTCTGCCTAGGAAACAGAGAGAAGAAATTTGGAATTCTAACAGATACTAGAAACTATCCCAAGGGCTAAACTACTGAATCACAGCTTTCTCTCCTTGCCCAGCAGAGTAAACCATACACCCAATTACTACCCACACAAAACAAATGTACCACTCAGGGACAATGTGCTTATTCTGCCCTAACAGCACAAGGAAAAGGCACAGGAGGTGTCTATGTAGGTCTTACACTTCATGTGCAGACTTCAGAGTTGTAGATCTGGCAGGAACCATATTCTTTTTAATGGTTCTTTTTAATGCTTGGACAAACTTTGCCATTTGTTTTGAAGTGCTAATTTCAAATAGATTTAATTGCTCAAACTGATTTCAGGAGAAGCCATCATCAGCAGAAGTCTCATGCCTCATTTTTCCTCTCTGTTAAACGAGGTAAGAAAACTACTTTTAGAGGAGGACTGCATATAGATTAATTGGTTGACCTTTATAAATGCTAATGTTAAAAAAAAAAAAAAGTTTTCTTCTGGGACTTTTGAATTCTCCTCTTGATAGCAAAGGAAGAAGGCTCTTGATGTTAGCTTTGAGACCTGCACAGCTCAGGAAGGAACACACCTCTTGCCTAAATCAGTTCCCATTAAAGTCTGAGTCTTCCTCCTATCAAAGGGGCTTGGAACACATTCAGGCTCAAAAGATTTTTTGTTTTGTTCTCCATCTTTCTAGCCCAGCAGATGTTAAAAAAATTACTCTGAGGAAAGTTTGAAAAGCACTGTTTTCTTTCAATCCACCACATCTTAAAGCTACTTATCAAGTCTGATCCACCCCCAACACACACATCAGTCTGGCTGGGGGGGAGGTAAACAATTCTCGATTGCTTTTAGAAGCTTCTTAGGAATGAGATTTCTTTCCCTAAAGGTCTGGATATGTTTGTTCCTTGCATTCTTCCTTACCCTCAAAGATTTTTTTTTTTTTTTTTTTTTTTTTTTAGGGTGGAGGGTTGTGGGGTTTTTTACAAGAGAGAAACTGACACTTTGAAGGACTATTTTATGCCACTCTTAACATCAGACAGTTCACAAAAGCAAAACATTGAGCTATATATACTCCTAGGGAAGACTCTTGCTCTCTTGTTGTTAGAACGCTAAACACAAAGTAATCTGAAAACACAGCATTCAGCTGATCCTCCTTGTTTCTTTTCCTCTGTCTCCATCTTCTCACTTAAAAAAAAACAAAAACCAAACACCACATTTCCAATAGGCTATCCTAAACACAGTAAGAAGGACAGAATTCCTGGATTTAAAATTTACATTCTAAATTTGAGTCTAACCCAATGCAGACAGACTAAGAACGTGATTTCTTTTTCCTTATGCTAACATTTTCTTTTCTCCTAGTGACATTATATAATTAAATCATGCAACTATGGGCTCTGTCCCATTCACTTGTTCCATCCCATCTGACTTTCATTAAGCACCCTGCTTTGCACATACTTTTTTTCCCCCCGATATAGAACAGGAGCCAAATGAACCCCAAAAATCCATAAAACAGAGATTACAACACAAGATGCTTTGCTATCCTTAAAGATAACATGAATAGAAATGTAAATTATTTCTTTACTCATATGGCATCAAGGCAGCTGTGAACACTTCCAGTGCTATAATTCACATTTTCCATGCTCCAGAATTGGAAACATCTCACACAAACACACACACACCTCAGGCCAAATTTGATGGGGAAATTAGTTTAATGTCAGTAAGAATCTTTCAGTCAAATGGAACCCAGGATGCTCAAAGTAGGGCAGCTGAATGAAGCAGACAAATAGAAGCGTGATGAGAACACACTCCCTGCTGTGGCTCTAATAAGGAAGAAGGCACACTTTTCTGCACAGGCAGAGCAGTACTGCTTTCTGTTTTGAACGGTGGAGAGGTTGCTGTCACAGCTAATGAGCTGTTATTATAACGAACAATAGATTAGCTGTTTTATAATTACCAGTATTTATTGTTAACAATATGCAGAGTCCTGCAAATTAGAAAAGACTATCACTGCTCATGATTAGGGAACGCTGCCTGGAATAGTCTGAAAAAAAAAGAAGTGTATTTCTTTCTTTCTTCAAATTTTGTGAGCAAAAAAATTACGTGACTGTGTCCATCAAAAGTGATGTATCATTAGAACATGTTTGGCTCTGGTATACTTGTATATCTCATAAAGCTATCAATTTCTAAAATCTTGCTTTTACTGCAGACTTCCCTGAACTCAGGGTTTCCTCATTACTGAGTTGTAAGCAACTGTATCATCCCATAGGTTTCACAGGCTGAGAAAAAGATACATTTAACTTTATTCCAAATCAGACCTCCTTTGGGAACAGAAGTCCCATCCTACTGGAGTACAGAGTTTAAACAAACTTGTCTTAACAGCATCAGTTCACAACACCGACTTCCTTACAACACTGCCAATAGCAACTCACACAATGATTTCCACATTACAAGCTCAAAGTATGCTGTCAAGATTTACACTTCATTTAACTGCTCTATATAACTTCATTAATATCCCTGTTACAAGCTTCACGTGTATTGGAAGAGGTACTTTCCATTGTCAGTAAAGCACAGAAGCTCTATTCAATTTGGATCGGCAAAGTTATTTTCCAACTAAAGAGTAGGTCTCATAAACAAACAGAAGCATAACTTCAGAACTGCTCCTTAAATGAGGGGAGAGAGAGATTTGCAACAGAAATATTCAGTAGAAGCAGAAGTACAGCAGAAATATGAAGGACACACTACACATAAATAAATAGTACTTAACCATACAAGCTTCTTCATTTTTCTATCAGTCACCACCTCAAGAAGCATTTCTTAAATTCACCTGACATATCATGCCTAAAGCAAACACAAGATAATGGTGAAGAGACTTGTGTCCTTCTGGTGTCATTCCAGAAGCACATCAGGAAGCATTACACTGTCCTCTCCTGCAGCTAGGTTCAAGAAGAGCGTGCATTTTCCTTCCACTGGCTCAGAAGTCACCCAGTATACCCCTGCAGCAAAGATTTCTTCTCATGTCTTTCTCATTACTTGGCCTCTTTGCTGCATTGCAGTCTCAGAGAAGACCAATGGGACTAGAGCAGAAGTAATCCAAGCAGCTGGCATTCTTTCCTTGGCACATATAGCAGTATTTGTCTATTGTCAGTCAGGAGGGATTGTGTATGGGGAGGGAGGTACAAGGTCAGAAATTGGGATAATTATATTTCATTACTAAATATCATTAATACTAATATCAAGTTACCTTGCCTATGCAGTCAGTTTTTTATTTTTGTTAGACCACCTGCATACTACTAACAATATAGCATCTTTCAAAATGGCCTCTAAATCAGTCTCTGGAAGAAAGAGAGCTGACAAACACCCATGTTAAATTACTATGGCAAACTTTGTTCAAAGTCTCTAAATAACAGCAGTTTATCTGAACTGCAACATTGGAGGGGAGAGAGAAGTGGAAACACAGATGCCAAGTCAATTACTCTCAAGAATAGGATCCTAATTAGCCAGGAATAACTACATCATGCAATCTAGACCTGCCATGTACCCAACACTCTCTTTAATATGAACCACTTCTTGAGGGCAGGCTGCCCTGTTATATACAAATCATCTCCTGCTAATGCAATAACAACTTAAAGTGCCTGGAATGATAGAACAGCATATTTGAAAGGCACAAAGTGAGCAAAAATCCAACAACAAATTACTGCTTGCTATGGGCTATGGAGATAGGACTAATTTGTCTCAACAATGAGAATCAAGTATAAACTCAGAGTAGGATACACTTCTTGCAACTGTGTTTTCCTCCAGTAAGAGGGGTACAAAACACAAAAGCAGTAGGACAGAGCTAAGGAAGAACAGCTATGCCTGTTATAAAGGGGTCATAGAGCTGGAAACCACATATGGTACACCTCGGTGCTGAGAAAAGGAAAAAGTTTGGGTAAGAGGTATGTATTTTAGGATAGACATTTGAAATCCAAACTTGAAGCAACATAGCGTGGAATTATACTGGAAAGAGACAAGGGAAAAAAAAAAAAAAAAAAAGGCGGCAAAATAAAAAAGGACATTCCTGTTTCTTTGATTTTGCTCCAGGACTGATCTTTTCTCAGTCTCTGCCTACACAAATATGCTATGAATCTGACAGACTGTCAGCCATGTATACGTATTGTAAACCAAGCCATCCTGCCACTGATACAGCTATCACTGTGTCTAATCCTTGATACGGTGGACGTGAAGTTTCTTTGCAGATGTTAAGCCTTTGAGTGCAACCCTAAGAATGCACTGCTTCTATAAACCTGAGCAAATTCAGTCATAGGTGAGGGTTAATGTTGGTTGGCTAATGAACTATTTTCGTACCTTCAAACATCTTGTCTGCTGTGTAATTAAATGTGCACACACACACCTATTCTTGTTCATGTACTTCTGTCCTAAGTTATTACCTGAGATGCTTGTCAACGAAAGGAAATCAGAGCCCTATGACCTAAATCTCTCTTCAAATTCCAAGCATACAGACAGCACATACAGAAGTACCCAAGCTTTCTGCCCGCACCCCTCCTTCTCCTATTAGCTCATCCTGGTCCTCAGCAGACAGTATGTGCTTCAAAGGATGAGGCGGTGGTAAAATCTCCAGTCTCCTGTTAAGTGTGGATAACTTTTCTAATTAATGCCAACTGTCATACTTGCTCTTGTTATGTGTGTATCTCTCCAACAGGCATGGAGAAGTCACAAGAGAATTGCAATTACTGGTCATAAATTGAAAGTTTCATTTGCCAGCATCGTGAAAGCCAGCTTTGATGAACAGACATCTACTCTGACATTCAAAAACCTCCTGAAAATCTAGCTGATAGCAGAGAAGCACAAAAACACAGTTCAGAGGAATTTAATTTTAGTTTTCAAAGACAACGTTTGCAGCTAAGCTGTAGTATGACAGTGAGAACTGATAAGGCTTTTTCAGACAGCAGGAGGTGGAGATGAGTAAACTCCTTTGCCAACTGCCAGATTGCATGTCTGACACATTGCAGATGTAAATCCAAGTAACTCAATGGGGAGACTATGCCGAATTACACCCACTGAGGAGGTGCCTATGCCTTCAAGGCAAGAGGTAGTAAAAAGAACAAAAAGACAAATTGCCTGATATAAACTGGAACAATCTTATGCAAGCCAGAAACCTCCCTTGGTTTCTCTCTAAGGCTGCCCAGAGTACTTGTCCCTTTGCCTAGGCACATGATTTTCTTCTTCTTTTCCCCCCATGTCAAAGCTGTGAAAGCCAAAGTTACTATGTAACAGCATGAATCTTTGTTGCAGAGCTAAGTCAAGGAAGAAAAAGAAAAGAGAAATCTCTTTACTGCTTCTCTATGAAGGATGATAGTGTTTAGATCCTGAAGGCAAAGATTTAGGGTTTTGTTGCTACCAGCTGAGATATCCTAATCATATATTCCATCTCTTAGGACAAAAAAAGAAAAAGAAATAAGAATGAAATTCCACAGTAGATGAAGCACAGAAATGAACTAGATCCCTTGAAGATGGGGGAACTTCTGTAAATGTGTCAAGATCAGATACACCTCTGCAAAATGTCTTTCCATCAAAAACGCACTGCTGGCTTGGTCCAGAGCTATTAACGAATGGTGATATTCAGCAGGATGGATTAGGTGACATAATGTTCCTTACCTATGAATGCAACATTCTCATCATCATGTGCAGTTATATATCGACTTTTGAAGGAATATATAAATGTGGTTCATTAACCATAATTAAGCATTACAATACACTTGCAACACAAAATGCTTCGGGCATTCATAAACCTGGGCCAAATCAAGAAGCAAACCCCAGGAGTTCTGATTTTTGTACTAATCAGTTTTAGTGATCAAATTCACTACAATTAATCCTGGGCATAAACAGGTGAGAATCTTCTGCAGTGTGCACAGCAAAATGCCCTGAATGCACATACAGCTCACCTTCAAGCTTAGTAGTGGAAATTCTTTAAATCTTAGGACTCTTCAAGATATGTACTGCTAGGCTTTAGGTTCTTCCGTAATACAGCAATAGTTCACCTCAAAATGAATATCAATTAACAAAAATACAGAAGGCTTTGGGGAAATATATTCCTTTCTACCACTTAAAAACATGTAGCACTAAGCTAAGAACAAGCGTGTTCCCAAACCTCAACATTTCAGGAGCTCAGACAATTTATTTTTGAGCATGTTCCAAGTCTAGTCAAACTTACAGCCTCAGGCTACAGAGAAAGTTCACAATGAAAAATTGAAAGCGTAATTAAAAAGCATACAAAAAGAAGAGAGAGAAAGGGGAAAAATGATAGTCTGCCACATGCAGAGCTCAAGATTGTAATTTTTTCTGATTTGTCTTGTATTAAAGAGTTATGAGTCTTGCATGGTCAACTGTCAGGAACCCAGTGGTACTGCAGCAGCTGCAAGAGAGCAAGCTGGTCTACAGGACATCACCACAATAACCTCCTCCCTCAAGGTACTGGTGTCACCTTTACTCCTGGACAAGGAATTGTCAGTTAGTCAGGAATTGTCTTAGCACATCTGCTAGCTGTTTTACAGAGGTTCCATATACAAGATGTACTACAACATACACTCATATTGTTTCTTTCTGCATGCACACGAAAAAAAATACCTGACAGAAAGGAGGAAAATTAAATATATGTAGACCTGATGTAACACTGTGGTCTTCACTCTTAAAAAAAAAATGATCCAGAAATAATCTTTGTGGTGACTATACCTTTGTAACATGTCAAGGGTGGTATGGAATAGCAGCAGCCAGTGACACTGAAAGCACTGGTAAAACATTCTTCCTCGTTTTCATGAGCAGCTATGCCTGTGCTTTGTTTCCCCTTTCTGCTCTACCCTGGGTGCATCTAAGAAATTTCACTCTTCAAAAAATGATCGGCAATACGAACGGTTCTCAGCTAGTAAATTCTTACTGCTTTTGAAAATAAACTGTTTGTAAGGCTGGATCCATAAATATTCAGAGTTGTAATTTTGCTGAAGTCAGTTGAGTTTTTACTACATCTCATTAGGCAGTGTATTTTTAACACAATAGGAACTCCCATTACAAGATCCCCTTAAGGCTTTCCATGGGATTTCTTCTAGCCTACTAATAAATTTAAGGGTTCCTAATAATCAGAGAATCACCAGGACCATACAGACATTATAAACAACCAAACAAACATTGGAGGCATCCTGAAGCTTGCCTTTAAGGGCATTTCTCTTTTCTAGATTACCAAATGTAAACTCCAGACTTCACCAGAGGGCCACATGGCAGGCAGCCACCCTGAGTAGTCACTGGTGATTTGCTATCACAAAAGAGACATGAACTGAACAGATACTCTCTGCTTTCTATGCTTTCTAATGTTGCCACATTAAATGAGTGCAGAAAATTGGTTCCTTCTACCAAGAGGTAAAAATTATTTTTGCCCCAGAAATTGTTCTACCAAGCACTCCAAACATGTTGGACTGGTACAACCTTCCTGACTGGAAATACATAAGCTTGGAGTCTTACACTTTCTCTTTTAATACATTTAAAACCCGTAAATGAGAAAAAAAAAAAAAAAAAACAACCCACAATAAAAACCCATCAAAAACCAACAATCATTTACCATCAGCTAAACAGAGTGTAAGTGCTTTCCAAGTGTTGTTTTCCATTGAAGAAGCTTTCAGACCCTTTGTACTCAAGGACTTACTGGGAAACTCCCCTGCAGAGCTCTGTCCATCTGATGTCAGAGGACAGCCAGCACACAGCGGGACCCAAGAAAGTCAAAGGCTTTTCACTTTAGCCTATATTGCTACTATCCAGTCAGTTTTCTTTCTCCTTAGTTGCAGTGCAGCCTGCACCTGCTGTATAATCAATAGCAGTTAACAAGGAAAGACTTGGGCTCATTACACTTACTCGGGGTGTTGAGGAGACGTGACTTTTTGCAGTGGTAGGCTGCCTCCTGCTCACAGTACTCCGCACTGTTTATCACAGCTTCAAGCTGCTCTGCGCTGCTGTTGTAGTCAAAGGACATGGTGTAGGGCTTCTCTGGACCAGCTCCTTGAACTCTGGTTAACCCTGTGTTGTTGTGCTGCACTGCAGTCCAGATCTTGTCTTCTGTTAAATGAAAAAGGGATTGAATGGGAAGTTAACAGCCAAAAACTTGCAACAAGCAGAGCACAAAAGCCAACCAAAGTCTCACACTTTACTGTGTTACAGACACGGTCGGCTCTGAAATGGCCACTATGTGATGAAGACCTACAGGTCAATATAGAGCCCACAGAGCTGTTTCTCTCTGAACCAGCTCAAGCAAATGCTACAGCTTGCTGTGCTAGAGAGAAATTGTTAGAAGCTTCCCAGGAAACATGGGAGATCTTCAAGCACCTTCTGTTGCCAGCATCTGGAGAAAATTAGATGCATTTCAACTGGCTTCAGTCCTGGAAGAAAAGGCTTAGTAATATGTCTCGGGATGGTAACATTCATCTTTTGCAAACATAGCTTGACCTAAGAGAACAGCCCACTATTATAACAAATAGTAACTGCAGCTGATGAGCTCACACAAAGTCACCACAAACAGAATTACTGACAAAAAGCTGCAACTGTGATCATGTTCCTATTGCCCAGTTACAAGGCAGAGAATGCATTGTACTCAGCTCTCACATTTTTCTGCATGAAAGCTGAGCAATGCAGAACAATGACTCAGCATCTGTAAATAACTGCAAATTTTGATGCTTGCCCACGTTGGGGACCACAAACTCACTTTTTTCATTGCATTTACAGACAAGGCAGTGTATTTC
>PPHD01013041.1:3861-17606 GCA_002909625.1 Bambusicola thoracicus | reverse complement strand
CACCATCCATGGAAGTGTTTAAGAGCCGTTTGGACGTGGTGCTCAGGGACATGATTTAGCAGAGGGTAGTTAGAGTTAGGGTACTATGGTTAGGCTGCGGTTGGACTTGATGATCCTTGAGGTCCCTTCCAACCTGAGTAATTCTATGATTCTATGGTTTCCTGACTGTTTATGGAAACTGAGCAGTAGCTGTCAGCACAGTGAGGCAATGGGTGGTGCATTTCAGTGGTGATGACAGCAAGTCAAGATAGTAGATTACCTCCACTGGTGCAAATGTTTATTTTATTTTTTATTTTTATAAGCACAGAATGCAGACTCTTGCTCATTGCAGGTCAAAATGCATAGCTAATGGGAGTGAGCATGCTGAAAAAGTGTTTTGTAGCTCAGAATTTGCTCTATCAAATAACATTACAGTGCTCTTCCTATCTGTGGTAGCTTCCATGGAAATAAATAGAAGGCATTAATTTCAGGTGACCTACATATTATAAACATGTTTGTGTAGTGCACAGTGTAGTTTCTGCTTTGATTTCTTGCCTTTCCACTATGTTTCATCTTAAAACTGGATTGCTTTATCTAGTCAAACTTCTGACATGATTTATATGTATTAAAGAAGCTTCAGAACTGTGGAAGCTAGTGGAGTAGTTAGTTTCCTCTTTTCTTTCCTGTAGTTTTGGTAATACTGAAGTTTCCTAACTATATTTTTTACTCTCTTCCAGTTTTCTTTTATCAGATTCCCCCACTTAATTTTAAGTACATAAATGCTATCATCCAAATCAATGCCTTCCTCCCCATCCTAAGATTGTGAAAGACATCTACATAACAAAAAAACACCAAACATTTAAACAAAAGGATCTTGGGGGGACATCATAGCTCCAAACACACATGGAATCATAGAATGACTTGGGTTGAAAAGAACCAGAATGATCATCTAGTTTCAACCCCCTTGCTATGTGCAGGGTCGCCTACGACTAGACCAGGCTGCCCAGAGCCAAGTTTTCCAACTAGGTAACTCAGGTTTGTTTGTTTATTCTACTTTATTCTACTCTACAAATTAATTTCCTATTAACATAACAGTAGCACTACAACATCCTGCATTAGTATGCGCCTCAAAGCCTATTTGCTGTTACTTTGTTGATAGGCTGATAGGATCTTAGCTCTCATAAACTACTTCCTGACATTTCTGCTACAATGGAGGGATTTAATTGTTACTCTTCTTTTGCATCCTATGACATGCATGCCTTTAATGCTCTCACTAATGCATTTCTTTTCATTCTCAACAAAACGGCTGCCATTTTACTGTAATGCCTTCAGACCACTGAAGGCAGGATTTGGCTCCCCAGTATCACCTCATGTTTGTGCTTTTCTGGACCCCTATAACTTGCTTTTCATGTTTCTGCTGTCTCCCAGTAGGCCATAGGGGAAAAAAAAGAGAAATAAAAAACAGTCAGAATTTATTCTGGTATTCACAAGTCCTTTGTTTTGATTATTTACTTTATGATTTAGTCACACCCAATCTTGAAATAGAACATGCTGTTATACCATGAAAAACAGTAAACGCTGTCAACACAGGACTATCCTCTTTTCTTTATCCTACTGCTTCAGGAAGTTCTCTTACTGGATTTGCAACTCCCTACCAATACAGAAGTTCATAACCCATTTCTACAGTTCTTTTTACCCTAACAAAAAGAAGGGATTACTGAAAAGCACATGAAGATTCTCAGCTGTCACAAAACTGAAAATGTGATTTTTGCTTGTTTATACACTTCAATATTTCTCTGTCGTATTATATTGCAGTTCTACTGCTGTACATAAGAAGGTTTGTGATCAGTCTCGTTTATGCCTTGACCACTGTCACAGCAACACAGGTGACCATCTATGACATAAAATGAAGTGGCATGCTGGGAAAACAGTCAGGTACTTACCATGTAACACAACATCACTGTGGAAAGTGGTAGGAGTTCCTACTAAAGGAGTCTGCTCCTCAAACCCTTTGGGCTTTGACCTGTGCAGCTTTGCCTCGGGATTTGGCTGTACCATCAAGGGATCAAGACGTTTCTTCTTCTGCTTTTTCTCTAGAAGAGCTCTCTGTGAAATAAAAGAAAAAGCATGAAATAAGGATAAGTAACTACATCTGCCAGAGAGCCAGCAGCTCAGCCACTGATGAGGATTTCCAATCAACCTAAATAAAGTGCTCCTGTTATCTCTCACAGAATTCCTAGACAGATATTATAGTGTCTGCAGTGAAACACTGCTTTTGGTTCTCCACTTGATAGGAGATCTATCCTGAGACCATCAACAGATAATATTAACTCCTTTTTTCCAGACAAAAATTCAGTAAACCTTAATATAAACAGCCAAATTCAGCAGTCACTTAGAATCCATTGTGAAACATTTTATAAAGTATATGTTATAACATGTAGCACGTACTGCAAACTTATTACTCTATTCATCATACTTAAGCTGACAGAGCAAACCAACTCACAAGGACTCTCCACACCTTCCAATGTAGTTACAAATGAACTACTAAACATTCCCTTTCCTAGGACAACTTCCCATGTGCATGGGAACTGTTGAATCACGGCCTGAACCTCTGATTGACCACCTGAGGCGAGTGCTGAGTCAGTTGCAGGGGTACAGGTGAACACAGTTTCACCTGAGTGACTGGAAGGTGGAGCCTGGCTCCACCCCTCCTAGATCCCATTTAAGGGCTGACTCCTCAGGAGGAAGGATCTCTATCTGGAGATCCTGTATACCTGTTTGCCATACACCAGGCATGCAGAGAATGTACATTTTTTTTTTCCTCATTGGTTTGTACAACTAAACTAAATTTGTATTAGAAGAACTATCATCAAGATAATCAGAAGATGATAGAATAAGAGCTCTTGTCCTATTGATTACATGGCAGTTAAGTCTTCCATTATATTAGCATACCATTTCTAAACATCATCATTCACCAGGGCTCACTGCCACTACAGTTATAAACGCTGCCACAACGCAGTAGTTCAAGACTTACAAAGGACATGGCCTTTGTGACAAAGGCTATGATCTCACAAGAGGATACAACTCAGAAGATACAGCTCCCAAAAAACTAACAATAAAAGATAGAGAAATAAAAGAAACAAAGAAAAAAATCAGTCATTAAAATAAGACTGATTTAGTAACACAAAAACTGATCTATCTTACAAAATACTTGTATTTAATTCACGAATGAAAGAAATTCAAGAAATACCTCTCTGTTGTTTGACCAGCAGTTACTCCAAAGGAATTCTGTTATTCTGTGAATTCCACCCAGCCCAGCAGCTCTGTTTTGGTGGAACAGTGATGCATCTCCATGACAGTCTCTCAAACTGGTATACATTGACCACAGTGCCTAAGCACTGTAATAAGAGCCAGTGGTTGCTACTGGCTCATAAACCAAGCCAACAGTCCTGAAACGGACATCAAGGTTCATCACCAAGCAGTCACATAATCCTTCTTATGGGAACTTGTTAATAAATGGCATTTGGCACTATGTTTTCCTTTACAAATTACTTCCAAGACCTTCTTCTCAAGCTAATGCTTTTCATTATTTTGTTGGTTTTCTTTACAACAAGTGTTATTGGCAGGTTTACAGGTAGCTTTTACAAATATGGCCAAGAATATTTTTTTAACTCCCGTACTCTGAAGTGTGTTAGATAAGTGTCCATATACGTACAAAGGTCAAGTCAACAATGAATCTGTCTGGATTCAAAGTTATATAAACTCAGACTAGAAATAACAAACAAGTTTTGGTAAAAAGGGTTGTTAACTGATGCATCAGTTCCCTGAAAACTGTTATGTCTTGACTTAAAGATCGTCAGATGAAAGACAAAATTTCTAAAAACTGCACTTTAATTTCAACGCAACTTTATGTTCTACTTTGACAAATTTAATCTATAACATAATATTGTGAATTGCATTCCACGTGAAATGGACAGTTAGATAATTACAAATCTCCTAACTTCTAACTTTTAGGTAAGCACTTGAAATTTCAGAGGATGGACACTTTGTTAATTTGATGAGCAAGTGATCTAAGTATTCAGCAAACAGCACTCAGCTACTTTAAAATAAGAGACAAAATCTAACATTAGATAAATGCTTGGCTGCAAACATGTTGTTTTGTTTTATTTTCATTTTTGTGTTTGTTTTGCAGGAGACAAAAATAACAGTAAGTAGAAAGAAACTGGGTATATTTTTCAAAAGCACTAGTAAACAGATCTTTCTGTAGCTCAGGGAACCTTTTACTTTAAGACTCAAAATGCTAATTACTTATAGTCTTCCAACCTCATTATTCATTCCTGCCTTGCAGTAATTCAATTCCAATGAAATGAGTAAGACACGTACAAAAAAATAAATGCATAAAAGAAATCAAACCTACAAATAATACAAGCTATCTAACAAAAATCAGGTAGAACTTTAATGAAAAACATTAGCAATCAGTTCTGCTTGTATTCTTCCGACCATTTTTAGTCACTTCACACCCAGTTCTCAAGCCTCTGTGAAGCTGTGAATTCATCTGCAGCCTTGCATATCACAACAGAAACTGAACAATGTGGCCTAGACTCGTGGTTGTTGTACACCTTAAGTAGTTCTGAGCAACAAATTACAAACTAAATGACAACACACCAGGCAATCAAGAGGAAAAATGGGAACATAGAAGAAGGGAGAAAATGAGAAAACAAGCACTTTAACTTCCCTTCCTAAAATAAGATGGCTAACGTTTGTTTTCCTACATTTATTTTTGCCAGCTTACGCACAACCACTTACCTGATTCTCTAGTTTCAGCTGTCGTAGTTTCATGCCTTCATCCTCAAAGATGCTGGAAAAGGCAAGAAACAAATAATTATTACTAGAAATTAGTTTGCATTATAAGAAAACACGACATCCATAGACTACACCATAGTCGTCAAGACTTCCAAACAACTGTATAGCATGATTTTAACCCATAGGAAGACCAAGTTATACAGCATTATGGAAGAAACATACTTTTTCTGTCACAAACAGGATCAGTGATTCAGTCACTGAGTTAAACTGCTCTGAAAACATTTTGTAAGCTGAACTTTCATTACTCATGGACAGATTATGAGCCACTACTGAAGTGGGCTTTCAGACAATTTACATCTGAAGACTTAACGAAGTTCACAGCAATTCAGCATAGCCTCTCTTCCTTTATACAATACTCAGCTCCAAATTAACTCACAATTTTAGGTTTCATCGTGGGTCAATCTTAACGCTATTTTCTCCTTCTACCAGACTTCCTAGAACTACTGTTAATAACTGTGAGCATACGCAACTATTCAATCCCTGCAGATACAAGAATTATTTTCCTATTTATTTTACAGCTAATTTTCATAATAACTCAATTTTTTGGTTCTGTTATGGCTAAAGCAAACAGTATTAGATCGAGAAAATTATGTTGTTACAAAGTATGAACAAAATAAAGATCTTACCCATATCCTAGGCTTGTAGAAAAGTTCCCGAAGGGAGGATCTCCAGATAGAGATTCTTCCTCCCGGGAGTCAGCCCTTAAATGGGGTCTAGGAGGGTTGGAGCATAGCTCCACCCCTTCCAGTCACTCAGGTGAGATTGCATTCACCTGTGCCCCTGTGGCTGACTCAGTGCTCGCCTCAGGTGGTCAATCAGAGGTTCAGGCCGTGATTCAACAGTTCCCATACAGGTTCTAAGTTGTGTCTTCTCTTTCCTTTTAGACGAGAATGAATTACTAGAAAAATTGCAATTTAGAGCCATCAACTCTAAAAATGAGGAAGCTAATTAACTGACATGAACACATACACTCTGCCTATCACAGCCGTGCACTTTCTTCCTGCATAGCTTTGATAAAGACCTCTCTTGAAGTGAAAGAACAATACTGAAGGAAGAAGTTATTTAATACGGGAAACAGACAAATCTTACATATTTTACTGATGGCATGCAGGGCTAGCCAAAATTTCGATTTAAAAAGGAAATTCACTGTCTGGTCTAAGTGCTGAAATGACCAATGATGTGGAGTCACAAGCTGGCAGATAGTGCTGTGACTGTAACCCCAAAAAGGAAAACTGGAAGAAGACACAAGGAGAGAGGTAGAATAAGGTTTCCACAAAACACATGCCATTAAGTTAACTTCTATTCCTACCTGCCACTAAGTTTAAAAAAAAAAATTGAACTCTGTTGTAGAATTATTGGATACTTTCAAGTTAAATATTCCAGAACTGTATCAGAACAAAAAACAAAATGCAAAAACAAAACAAAACAAAATCTCAAATGTTGAAATACATGCATATGTTTTGTAATTTTCATAGCTAAGCAGATGCCCCAACTCAGAGAAAAAGGAATATCATGCAAAAGAAAAGAATTTAAAAAAATAATAATAAACTGAGATACCTGTGCTACAGAAAAAGCTTTTGCTACAAATTATGAACAGCTTAATAATGAATTTTCTTAGCTAACGCAAAGAGAACAATGAATTTAATCCAAATCTATCTTTGCAACACCATGTTGTCCATACTTACATAATACGGGCAAAAGTTGTTTGCAACCCTGTCATGCACCATGGTCAGCAATGTTGCACAGATTTTCTATTGCGTACTGCTCCCTGCCTTACAGACAGTGGGGATGCACAGAGTTCAGATAACACACTTTACTGACCACAAGTCAGGTGGTTAACTATAAATTTAATTAATACAATGTCCTTAAGCAATTACAATCTCAGCAAATGCTCATAAGGTAACAATTCTAAACATATACTAAACAAATGGTCTTGGCAAATCATACAACAAATAACATGCTAAAGGGGAAGGGTGCATGTGGAATGTGATGAACACCCCTGGCTCCCCACGAAACCATTAGATAACTCACAGAAACACTGAAAGTACATGCCACAGTCCATGAATTGCCAGGTAATGAAGTCTGCCGATTCCCCCAAGGCATGGTATTTGACTGAATTCCTTGAGAGATGGCCATAACCGATATCCCCTGGCAAGAAGGGAGATTTCTAGATATTGTTAGGGAGAGTAATATGACCTAATGTTTGATGGTCAAATGCAAAACAACCTAACACTAAGTGAAGTACAGGTGAAAATTAACAAGCTGTTCAGGTTAAAACGGGTGAGTAGGAATACATTAGGCTTGGCCTAAAGGAATTCCTCCAGAAATTCATCTTCTTGGAGGTGACTGTTACATGCCAGATATAATGAGGTAAACAATGATGCAGTCTAGTATGGATTAACTGCAGCTAAATTAATACAAATAAGAAGTATTTACCAGTATAGGGGAATCACAGAAACATAAAGGTTGAAAAAGACTTTTAAGACCATCAAGTCCAACAGTCAACCCATCAACACCACACCCACTAAACTGTGTCCTTCCGTGCCACAACTACATGTTTTCTGAACACCTCCAAGGGATGGTGACCCCACCGCTTCCCCAGACAGTCTGTTCCAATCAGTGTTAGGCCACTCTTTCTGAAATTTTTTTTTTCCTAATATCCAACACAAACCTCCCCTGCTGCAACTTGAGGACATCACCTGGAGTACTGTATCCAGTTCTGGGCTCCCTGGTACAAAAAAGACAAGGATCTCCTGACGAGAGTCCAGTGGAGGGCCACAAAGATGTTAAAGGGCCTGGAGCATTTCCCCTATGAGGAAAGGCTGAGTGAAATGGGTCTGTTCAGCCTTAAGAAGACTCAGAGGGGATCTGATTAATGTGTATATAAGTATCTTTACTATGGGAGTCAAAGAGACCTGGCCAACCTCTCCTCAGTGGTCTGTAGGGACAGGATAAGGGGAAATGACCATAAACTGCAGCACAGGAAGTTCAACACCAACAGGCAAAGGAACTTGTTCACAGTAAGGGTGACAGTGCACTGGAACAGGCTGCCCAGGGAGGTTGCGGATTCTCCTTCTCTGGAGATATTCAAGACTTGCCTGGACACCTACCTGTGCAGCCTGCTGTAGGGGGCCTGCTTTGCAGGGGGGTTGGACTTGACGACCTCTTAGAGGTCCTCTCCAGCCTCTGCAATTCTGTGATTCTGTGATTTCCTCTAGTACTAGTTACTTCGGAGAAGATTTCAACTCCCATGACCTCCTTTCAAGTAGTAGAGAACAATGTTTCTCTCGAGCCTTCTCCAGAACAAATAATCACAGTTCCCTCAACTGTTCCTCATTCCAGACCCTTCATAAGCTTCATTGCCTTTCTTTGGACACACTCCAGCTCCTTCTTGTAGTGTGGGTCACAAAACTGTACACAGTACTCCAGGTGCAGCCTCACCAGTGCAATGTACAAGGGCATGTCCCAGTACCCTAGTCTTCCCTAGTCCCAGTAGCTATACTAATTCTCATGGAAGATGGGACACCATTGGCCTTCTTGGCCATCTGGGCATACTGCTGGCTCATGCTCAGCTGGCTGTCAACTAACACCCTCAGATCATTTTCTTCCACGCAGCTTTCCAGTCACTGTGCCCCAAACCTGTAGCAATACATGGGGTTATTGCGATCAAAGTGCAGGACTTGGCATTTGATCTTGTTAGAGCTCATACAACTGGCATCAGCCTATTGATACAGCCTATCCAGATCCCTCTGTAGAACCTTCCTACACTCAAGCAGATCAACACTTCCTCCCAACATGGTGCCATGCAGCCTTACTGAGGGTGCACTCAATCCCCTTGACCAAGTCATCAATAAAGATATTAAACACAATGGGCACCAACACCAAACCCTGAAGAACACCACTAGTGACCAGCTGCCAGCTGGATTTAACTCCATTCACCATAACTCTCTGAGCCCAGCTGTCCAACCAGTTTTTGACTAGTGAGACAAACTTTTGCTTCTTAATAAAGACATTCAAATTATCTTACAGGGTAAATGATACAGGAAAGGTGAAATAGTCACTCAAAAGAATTACCTCTACCTAACTTCAGCTTCAAAAAAAGTATTCGTGAAAGCATGAAGCTCTAGAATAAAATTATGATCTTCTGAATGCAGTGGAATATTGTCTGCACTTTCACATCCACACAAACACACTTTGAAATAGGAAAAAAGCCTAATGTAGTAGGAGATTGTAGCACGAACAAGAACATTATAGTAAAAACAAAAACGAGAAATGAAGAATGAAAAAATAGTTTAATTATGGTGAAACAAAGACTAAAGTGTATGTTATCCCTTTCTCAGAAATAGCTTAATGCTGTCTTGTTTGATCAGCTGAGCATGAGCCATCATCCATGTACCCTCACCACAGAAGTGTCCAACAGCACTGAGGGATGTGTTTACAGATGACACCAAATTCGGTAGGACAGCTGATCTGCTCAGGGATAAGAAAACTTTGCAGAGGGATCTAGATAGGTTAGATCAATGAGCTATGTCCAACTGTACGGTATTCAAGAAAGCTAAATGCTGTGTGCTACACTGGGGTCATAACAATCCCATGTAGTGGCAGAAGGCTGCCTAGTAGAAAAAGATCTGGAGTTGCTGGTCAACAGCCATCTGAGCACAAGCCAGCAGTGTGCCCAAGTGACTAACAAGGCCAACAGCATCCTGGCCTTCACCAGAAATAGTGTGGCATGTAATTGCTCCTCTGTACTCAGTACTGGTGAGACCACACCTCAAATACTGCATTCAGTTTTGGGCCCTCACTACAAGATGGATATTGAGTTGCTTGAGCCTGAGCAGAGAAGGGTAACAAAGCTGGTAAAGGGACTAGAAAACAAGAGTTATAAAGGAGTGACTGAGGGAACTGGGGCTGTTCAGTTTGGAAGAGGAGGCTTGAGGGGAGATCTTATCACTCTCTATAACTACTTGAAAGAAGGTTGCACCAAGTAGGTTGCTGGTCTTTTTTCTCAGATGACAAGTGACAGGACACAAGGCAATGGCCTCAAGTTGTGCCAGGGAAAATTTAGGTTGGTTATCATGGAGAATTTCTTCACAGAGAGGGTGCTTAGGCATTGGAAAAAGCAGCCCAGGGAAATGGTGGATTCCTCATCCCTGGAGGTATTTAAGAGATGTGTGGATGAGGCACTAGGGACATAGTTTAGCTGTGGACTTGGAGAAGATGGTTGTACTTAGTGATCTTATGGGTCTTTTCAAACCTAAATGATTCTAAGATTAGGAGTAACACTGTCAACAGGTCAAGGTAAGAGATCCTTTCTCTCTGCTCAGCACTGGTGAAGCCAATGCTGTGGCCACTATCGGGCCCCCAGCATGTCCAGCAAAGGGCAACAAAGATTACTGAGCGACTGGAGCATCTCTCATATGAGTTGAGAGAGCTGAGATTGATAAGATCCTCCTGGAACCATCTCCTCTGCAGGCTGAACAAGGTATATAAACACCCCATGAGAAGGCATAAAGAAGATGGAGCCACTAGTGCCTACTGTCAGAACAAGAGACGATGGGCACAGTTTATTCAAACATAAAAAATTCTATCAGAACACAAGAAAACGCTTTTTTATTGTGAGGCCAGTCAACACTGGAACAAACTGCATATCGAGGTTGTGGAATAACCTTCTGTGGAGACACTCAAAAAGTGAGTGGACACCACCCTGTGCAACCTGCTCCAGCTGACCCTATGGAGCAGTGGCGTTGGACAAGATGGTGTCCAGAAGTTCCCTCTAACCTTCACTGCCTCTGTCATTCTGCCTGTTTAGATTCTGGAGATCACAAGATAAACAGAAATAGTTTAGAGTCTAGGTTTCAGAGGATGACTTAGATGACAGTAAATAATACAAGCTGTTACAAGAAAATACAACAGACACACTAGCCCCACAAAATGGTTAGACTATCAGCTCAGGACAATCTTAACAAACACGCTGCTGAGTATTTTATACATCATTCAAAACTGACATATCAGGTACCAAAACAATAGCTCCTACTCCTTGGAACAAGGGAATGAAGCAATGAACTTAGCAACAAACAGCAACAAAGCAGTTAAATGGCACAAAATCACTAACTCAGGTAGATAGCAAAACTTCCATGAAGTTTATCACCCTTCATGCCAAATTGCACTTGTTTTATAGTCTGTCAAAGTAAAAATGAAGGAAATAAATGAAGAAAATAATCTGAAGTAACACTGTAGAACTCACTGTGGAATTTCAGTCCATGTTCAGCTTCTTTTTTTCTTTTTAACTTTGAATAGGAAGCTATTAATAAATGGCAAAATGTGATTTCCACCCTAGCAACTAGGATATACAGCTACTAGATTCAGATTCTTGTTCTGGTTCTGCCTGGAATTTCACACAAGAATGTTTAATGGGAATGGAGTACATGAGTGATGAGATACAAGCTGTTGGATGATATCCCATAGATTTTATGTTTTAAAGAACAATAGAAGTAAGGGTAAATGTTCTTGCAGTGGACAAAGAATATACTTCTAGGTATGTCAGCAAATGCATTCACAGGAGCATTCATTCCATGACCCAATTACAAAAGAGTCAACAGTGTTATTGTGTAGACTGTCCAACTGTGTCCCATTAACAGAACAGGAGACTGAAGCAACTCTGGTCCAAGTCTATCAACAGAAAATTTTCTCACACCACGAAGTCATAAAACAATAGAATATCCAGGACTGGAAAGGAACCATGGGGATAATCAAGTATGATGCAAGTTATACATTTATGTTGGCCACAAATTGACTCTCAAACACACAAAATAAATAAACAAACAAACAAATAAACAAATAAATAGATTTTGAAATTGGGAAATCTAATCTCAAACTTCTCTATCAAAATGGAAAGCACAGCTACATATGTTTCACTCTTCATAGAACTGTTTTAGGCAGTGTATCAAAATGCATGACATTATTTGACATACCTTGATCTTGCCATAATTTAAGTTTCATTTCAAGCACTAATATTATCTGAAACATAGCACAGATAAGTTGATTTTCAGCTTGAAGACAGGTTTAACTCATTCAAATGAGTGGCCAAATCCAGCAAAAATGCTAAATCTGTGAGCCATTTTTAATCTCCACAATCTGGAACAAATTTTCCTTCTGACTCCAGACAGGACTTAATTTCACTTCACAAAGTCTTTTTAGCATTTTACCCTGAATTAGTCACCTTCATTCAGAAAAGTAAATTATGACCCCATGATTACCATCCATATTTTTAAGGAACTCCTAGAACTGATGATGATTCAGTCTCTTGGGCTTTATGAAATTCACAGCTTTTTGCATGACATCCATTTTTAAAGCTTTTACACATAAATTCTCTTGATACCCGCTGCTGTGATATTTATCAAACGTAAGTTAGCAGAGGTAATTGCATCATCTTCTATTAATCTTGCATGTCCCTCTTTTTTATCAACAACCACTGGGGCACCGTCAGTAGCAATACCAGGTATGTTGACAAAGGTTAATGAAAATTGCATAATTTTTTTTTTTTTACTGCTTCATACAAAAGAAGAAATTTAATTGTGTCTTTCAGTGGCATCAAAGAAGTCATTTCTTCAGCAATATTATATTTGTTATCAATATCTCTAACAAAAATAGCAAGTAGAGCCATATCTGCAGCATCAGTAGTTTCATCTATCACCAAAGAATAAAATTTGAAATTAGCAGCTTTACTCTCCAAATCTTTTTCAATATTTTCCTATTTCTTCACTTCAGCTGTCCATAGTCTGGTGAGACAAACCGATTTTAGAAAAATCTGCTTTTCCTTTTTTTTATCAGGACACATATCTGCCATGCTTACCATCTTATCGCTTAACAAACAGGAAATGCTCTAGACCTTCCTCAATCTTCACAGCCCTCCTTTGGACACTCTCGAAGAGTTTCAAGTACTTCTTACACTTCAGCACCCAAACATGCAGACAGTGCTCAAGGTGAGGCCACTCCAGGATATGGATGGCCCTTTTGGCTGCCAGGGAATACTGCTGACTCAGATTCAACTTGCCATCAACCAGAACCCCCAGATCCCCTTCCATGGAGCTGTTCTCCAACTTCTTGTCTCTCAGTCTGTACACATATCTACATGTGCATCTACGTTAACCTGTATGGCTACTATATCAGCATACTATATAACAGCTGCACCAAGATTTTGATCAGAAATAATTTATACCAGTCATACCATCTCTAATGTCAGATCAGGACACTTCTCCCTCCTACTGAAGCTAAACTCAACAGTGGTTTAAAAAAAAAAAATCAGAAGAAAAAGATAACCATAGTCTTTACAAGGATGGGTCCTTAGTAACCTAAAACGTAAGAGAAAAGAACTTCTTACCAACTGAGTAAACAATTCAAATAACCTATGATTTTATGAAGACTTTCACTGTTCTAGCACTTGCAATTACCAAGTCTGTTTCAGGTTTTATCTGGCAAATTTTGTGACAAGAATGTGGTTTTGCTACTTTCTCCTTCTCTTGCCACTGCTGTCTACATCATAGGAAATGAGGGGATTACTTCTTCATTTCACACTTATGAGAGTTAAAATTGTGTTTATTTTTTTCCCAGCCTTCCATACCAGCTAGGGTATGCTTGGATAAACAGACAGCAGATAGTGAGATACTCAACTGTCAAGATTAGAGAAATGGATAGTACAGACATGATAAACAAGAGGTAACAAATTACAAGAGAGAGATCAAAGGTAGGTGGAATCAGGCTGTAAATACCATAGTATGCGCTGGATAAACTGTGAACCTGGAGTACTGCAATCACAAAAAGTATTCTCTTCTAGGAATACATCTCAGTCACATTTATTCAATATTAAAGTGTAAAAATATTTAAAATACTAAAAATTCACTCTC
>PPHD01013040.1:0-17607 GCA_002909625.1 Bambusicola thoracicus | reverse complement strand
GAGAGGTCTGACTGCAGCCTTGTTCCATCTGAGGCTGACTGTGGGAGCTGCTTGGTCAGGAGATGAACCATGGGCCAAGGCTGATAAACATGCATAAGGGCCAAATGGGCTTGAAAACCTCTGCCAGCTCTGCTTATCCCACCGCACAATGCCAAACCCTTCCTTTCTCAGAAGTCTCCCCTCTTCTGCTCACTGCATCTCCCTTCAACACTTTGATTCTGTCATCCCATCTTTGAACCATTCTGTTTCCTCTCTTTCTAGGACATTTCTAGTCAGTTTTTAGTGAGCATCAAAATATTCAGAAAAATACTTCTAGCTTTTCTTCTGAGACAGTCCATTTGGGAGAGGTGTTCTCAGCTCAGCCTGGCCCAAGCAATGCAAGGAAACACACCAACTGGTTTTAAAACACCACATTCCAATCCCTGACATTTTGTGATTCTGTGATCACATAGCAACACTTTCTTTCAGAGTGATGCATGCCTCTGGATTACAGAAGGCAGTTCACATTAGGAAGCATAATTCAACACAACAAAAGGTGGCAAAATTGAGCCCAGATTGATGAGGAAGATTTACCTTCAAATTGACAGCATCTCTGAGCAAGGAGGCAGGGAGGGCATCATTTGGTTTCCTGCAGCACCACACTAAGTGGCAGTGATCGGGATTCCAGTCAGGGCTGGAAGCTTTATTTCCCCTTGAATTTCTCCAGGTCAACTCTGTTCAAGAACTGCTTGGCTATTTGGGCTGTGTGGAGCAGATGGCCCCGGTGCAGAGGGGAATGCTGGTGCCCACAGTCAGCGGGCTGTAGACAAACAGCCAAGGCTGGCTGGGACAAACACCACTGCTTGCTGACCGTTATGGGCAGGTGACGCACTGGGCAGTGCAACTGAACATGTCCAGACCTCTCTGCAGTACAGCCACAGCTTGCATGATATACAATTTATACCCCTGTGATTTTGCTGCCTGGTGCTACAATATCACTTCTGCCTTTGGGTCAGTCAGTATAGACTTCTGAGGGAAATGGAGGGGACCCAGAGGTGGCAGAAAAGAAAGATTAAAAAGCAGACTGTTCTGCCTGTGCAAAAGCAGAGCTCCCACAGCTGTGGGTAAGCCAGCTCCTATTTTTCAAACTGCAGATCAAAGTGGCAAGATTTAAAGTGTCAAAAGCTGGTATTCTTGGACAACAGAAGTTGGTATTTTAGGGCAGGATATGTTGGTTGTTTCCAGGCTTGTTACTAGGTTCTTTCTCCTAACGTTGTACAAATGTAAGTTTTTGCACAGACATAGGACAGAGTTTACATGCACGTAAACCTGTAATGAAACGGCCTTTGCAGGGCTGGACTTTCCAGATGATGCTCATTTTGACTGAAACAAGAGAACCAAGTCTTCCTCAGCATTGTGCCTGTGTTGTTTGCAATGTGTGGTATTCTATCTTCATTTTGGTGGGGTTTTCTTGCTATGGGAGGACAGAAATAAAAAAGTCATGTCATCATAACTGCCTGGGCCAAGGTCAGTTTTTGTTGGCAAAGGCAATGAAGAAAATGAAGCCAAGCTTTGCTCTATCTAGCATAAGAGGCATTGTAAAATCTATTCTAAACATGAGAGCCCACAGTACAGTATAATCCATATACATACATACATACATACATAGCCCCCAGGAAGATGTGCCCTCGAATTTTCTGTCTATATAGAACAGAGGAAAAGAAGGAAAAGCAAGAAGATAGAAGCAAGTTGCTGAAGAAAACCAGTAAAGTTGCTAGTAGAGCCCAGACTGCAGTTTCTTGACCCCATCCTTGGTGTCTTCAAACTCATCTGTATAGTAACAACAAGCAGCTGTTTGTCAACTATTTCAGGGAGTGGAAAAAATAAAGGAAAATGTATTAAGTTATTTTGCGTATTCTAGGAGGGATATGTTACTTCCTTTGATTATAATATCCAATAAAGAATGGGTACATGTTGCTTAGATACGGTACTACATATGCAGACATCCCAAAGGATTTCAATTAAGACTTACGCAACTGTAATAAGTTTGGGGACACTTTAAAGTCCTGTTTACTCAATTCCATTTTAATCCACTTTCATATGTGCTTTAATTTGTACATACATTTAATTATGCACTTCTGTGGCACAGTTTTAAGTCAGACTTCAATCCTGCAAACGCTTACATGGATGGTTACCTTAATGCACATAGAGCCTCGCTGCGGATTTATGCATGTCAGATTGGAAAGGATCAGGGTTTCACAGTTTTTAGTGATGTTTGCCTCATTCATTCCTATATTCTCTGATATTGTCTCATTGATTTATTTCTGCATTCACGCATTTGTTTTCAAACCAATACATCATCTGAATTTAGAAGAGAAAGACTCTTCAGGAATTTAATGCAGTGAAAAATAAGAGTCAGACGTCCAAAAGAGGAAAATCAGGAAGTTATCCTCATACCAGAGAAGTACAATTAGGAAAAAATAAAACCCCAAACACATCTAACTTGTCTTGGGAATAGCTTTGTATTGTATGGTCACAGCTTAAAATCTGTTTGGAATTACTGTGACGGTAATATTGCTGCTCGGATATTCTTCATCATCTCAGCTAAGCAAAAATAGTCAGGAATGCTCAGCCAAGACAAAAGGAAAAAACAAGGCTATACAATGTAGAAGAACTATAGTATTATGTATAATATTAATATGATAACATACATCATTACCACAGTACTGCTTGGTTTAGATTACAAGTCTGAGATAAAAGTAGCTCTTTCTGAGGCTGGAGCCAACAGAAGAGAGCATCAGCTGATAAATTGTTTCCCCAACAACTTGCAACCGCTGTGCAAAATCCTTGTCTCCTGCAAACAAACACCCTCCTCTAAACAACATTTAAGACTCCAAATGTTTTCTAATATTTGGCACTGTGCCTTCAAGCAGTTGTACGGTGCAATCCACAGCAACCGGTCAGCAGAATTGCTTGGGAGAAATACAGACTTTAATAGAAAACATACTGCAATAGCAGGGGAAGGACACACCTGGCTTCAAGTTTTAAGAACAAGAACAATTTGCTGGGATATTCTCAATTTAAGCTTTGTCTGTACAGGTTTCATCTTCCTTGCAATCTTGGTGATATTGAAAACCTTCCACATTCACTTCTTTTCATGTCAGTTATGAAATAACCCTCGTCCTCCTCAACACGTGGGCAATGCCTCCTGCACAGTGCTTCCTTCTCTCGCAGCCCAGCTGGCTCGCTACATGGCAGCAGCTAACAATGTGTTTTATCCCAGTGATCACCCAAAAACTTGCACTACCTGAGCAACAAATAACTGAAAACCCATCTCAGGCCAGAAGGCTGCAGTGGAGTGAAGCTGTTATATTTCATGCAGTGGGCAGCCCTAAGTAGTGATTTAATTTGTACAAGAGGCCTCAGGTAGCACCTTCCTGTGCGCTCAAAAAACGTATTGAAATAACCAGCGCCAGTAACTGCAAACCAGGTGGTCCAAAGCTGCTCTCACCAGGTCCTACGGCTTCTCCCAGCATTGCCCTGCTGTGCTTTGCACAGCATTGACACAGGAGCTGCACTGATGGTTCAGTCTCATCACTGGGCTCTTAAGCCCAGAAATAGCAAGAAATGAATTACTCCTTTCCCAGAACTTCTACCTCCAGCTGGCTGCGGAAGTGAAAAATGAATCATTACATATTTCTCTCCCACATGCTGAAGGTAAGCTTTTCAAGCAGAAGCATTGCATTATTTGCATGTCACAGGAAAGGCCTCTTAGTGCACTACCAAACAGCAGCTAGAGCTGCTGATGTATACTACTTGCCTGAACTACTACTTCAGCTATTTAGTGTTTATACCTTGAACTACGTGTAGGTAACTCATTGAAGTCAGATTTGCTTTTGTTTCCTGATCTCAAAAAGAGATTTCAAAGTGATCACATTCTCCTGATGCAAATGCTTTTGCATACAGTGTGTTTTCCTTGACTATTTACAAATGTTTTTCTTATTCATGAGCCACCTTGTAGGCAGGAACTTGTTTGAACAAGTATTCCTGGAAAACGAAAAGTTACAAACATGATGGTTGATTAATCTCTTTTCATATGCAATATTCAAAGAGTTCCTCCTTCAAAGCTGTTTGGAGAACTAATTCATTCCTGTTTGCATCGTGCTGCAAAGGTGCAAGCCCCCATCCAAGCTCTGGGTGTTATCACACTGCCAGGGTCTGAGTGTGCACGTGGTGGCCCCTCTTAGAAACATCCCTGCTTGCATTTCTGAGAGAAGGCAAGAGCAGCTGGAGAAAAGCCAGCCAAAAATCTATACCATGTACTTTTTCACCCAAATATTGCTTTTAATGTATAATCAATCTTTATGGTCTGTTGCTGCAGGGAAGGTGTAAATAGAATCAAGTTTTCATACAATTGTAAGTTGTATGAATCTTTTAAAAACACAATTACAGTGTTCTTCATTCCAAACCAATATCGATTATTCCTTAAGTTACATATAAATTGCTTTTAGACTCAGACATTTCATGTCATATGAATATATTTATTAATGGGAAACATTCCTTCTACCACACGAATAGTGCTTTCTCACTTGCCGGGCTCAGTCTGTAAAAAATGGTGATTCCCTTCCTATTCTCATCCATTATTTTAAATACATTTTAGCCCATCTGCCTGTCCTCTTTTACTCACTGCCATTGTTCTGTGCAGAACTTCATAAGAGAAAAATATTTTGTGACATCCGTGTCTGCGTCTTGACCAAAAGGCCATTGTTTTCAGTGCTGCTGCTTCCCCTCTTTAGAGACACCAAGACCAAACGTGCTCAGCAAGAGGCAGAATTTAAGTATTTATACTGAGGGAAGAAGTCACTCCTGGATGCACCGAATCGTGCAGGACCCAAATCAGAGGGGTTGCCCAGCACTGCCAGATCCATATGGGCACGTGGCCAGCAGAGGTCTGCCAGCAGCCCTGGAAATATGCTCACTATCTGGGCTGAAGAAGGAAGGTAAGCAAAGCACCTCCTCCTTCATCTTTATGCTCTTTGCTCTCCACTTCTTAAATATACTTAAAATAGAAAGAAATCCACAACACAGTGAAATTTATGTTCTGAATAGATTGCAGATAAGACGTAGGGCAAAGAGCATGAAAAGCAGCAAGTGACTTGGATGGAAATTAGGAAGTCAGCAGTTTCCTCCTCAGTTGGATACTCGGCCAGAGAGGTGCAGCTTGCTGCTTCTCATCTGGCATTCTGCTGCTGTAGCTTTATATGAGGCCAATGCAAGAGACTGTTTGATCGTTGGTTATTAGAGTATATTTTTGGAAAAGGAAATACAAAGTTCCCTTTGGAGTGAACTCCTTTGTATTATCTTTCATGGTTTTATGCCACAAAATGCTCCTTATGTTTTCAGCATTTAATGTTTTTTAAGTTTATATTTCAGTTGTGATGATTAACTTGAAGATACAAAGTAAACTATATGTGCTTTTTGTGGCCCTAAGGACAATTATTCCTTAGAAGATAACTGCAAAGATATTTTTACATTGCAAGAAAGTGAGTATAATGTATATTACAGCTCATTTTCCAGCACTGGATTGCATCATAAATATGCTTTAAGCTGCCAGTTCTAAAATGATTGTGGAAAATTAAAACAAGCATAAGCCACATTATTTAAGCTGAATTTTATAGCCAACTAAGAATAAAAATGAAATAAAAGCACAGTATTTGTGTAAGAAAATTTGGTGGGAATAATACAAAAAAAAAAATCCTGATTTTGTTTTTTAAGGATAAAATCTACTTAGGAAAAAAAAAAAAAAATAGATGAAAACATTTGCCATCTGTTGAGAACATGGAACTGGTTTCCTATTACAAGCAGTAATCTTCAAGCCAGGGATTAATATCTGTAGCAGCATCACCTCCTGCAAGTCCATGCGTGACGGCTCACAGTTCTGTTTGTCTGTGGCCACTGTAGGCTCTGGCTCACTGCCTTTGCCCCAGGACCACCGAGTGCTGAGGAATTTGGTCTGGACACAGATCTCTCCTCACGTTTCCATGGGTTGGGGCCAGAGAGTGTGGAAACACAGATGTCAACCAGTGTCCTTTGCCCAGAGAAATACAGAATATTCTGATTGAGAAAAGGCAGAAATTGGCTGGAAAGGCCTGGGGTGGGCAGTTTGATCTGGTTTGCTTTGCTTTTTTCTCTTAAAAAATATCAATGTTAATTCACCTGAAGACCAAATTAGCTGTGGCTAACACTACTGTCAGACAACACATTGTGTTTAACTTACACAGTTGATCTTGGTATCATTGAACAGAACAGAAATGAGGACTTTGAGTCTGGAGACACTGAGCTTAGGAACACATAGGACTGTGTCCAGGAGCACGATCTAACGTGGTAATTGGTAAAGTTGATCGTCATAGCAACGAAACAGAAAAATGAGGCAAGAATTCCTTCCTTCCTCCCTTTCTCCCTTCTCTTCCTTTCTTTCTCTTTCTTTCTTTTTCTTTTTCTTCTTTCTTTCTCTCTCTCTCTCTATTCCTTCCTTCCTTCCTCCTCCATGTTTTCAAGTGCATGTCCTTAATAACTCACTGTACATTTTACTTTTATTTCCCCCACATCAATTCGCTACCTTCAAAATATCTGTGTCAAACCATCAGAATTATTTTCACCCTCAGGTACAAACAGAATCAGACACCAGACTTTACAGCAGTGTGCAGCATTACGGAAGATGATGAGATCATCACTGATACAGAACATTAGAAGAAAGTGCACAGGATCCCCCACTGATCACTGAAAGCAGTTATCAGGGAAGTATCAAACTAGTAACACTCCCTAAGTGTGGGTTAGAGACCACCACCAAAGACAAGCTTTTGGGCCAGCTCAACTGCTTAGCTGACCAAAGATAGCAGTTTCCATTCACTACATAGTCTGGTCACAACACAGATACTACTTTTTATAGTAGATGCTTTCAAAAATTTGTTTGGATTTTTGTTTCCATTTTGCAGTTGTTTTCTTTCTTCTATCCACAGAAATAATACCCGCACTTCTCACTCCACATCACTAACAACGATTAACATTGTGCATTTATTGTGTATGTCATCATATCAACAGCTTATTTTTAAAATGATCCTATTTATTGTTTCATGAGGCATGGATTTTCCTTCCTTAGTCAGAATACTATGTTGTTCTAACAATTAAAATTAATACCATATCACTCATAATTAAAATCATCATATTTAAGTTAGCTCACTGATGCTGAGCCTGATTTGGTATTCCTCAAGACTCAATCTGACATGATGTTCTGAAATAAAAACACATCTCTGAGTCTGTACCTTGCTTGTTATTAAACCAGTACAGTCTGAACCTTCACCTTGCCTTAGAAAACCGACTCTATTTGTAAACTGAACACAAATCCAAACCACTGCTGATCTCTGGAACATTTCAACTTTATATTTATTCATGATTATAAATATCAGTTTGCTTGGTAAGTGTGAGCCCCAAAATATTTTTATGAATATGGCAGTGTTCTTTCTGGTCTTTAAAGTATTTCCTAAATTGATGTGTAATTGAGTGGATGCTCAGTATAGTTTCCACTTTAAAGGTTCTCTCTCAATGTGGGTCATCTCGATGGAAGTCACAATAATTGTTAAGCCTCCTCTCACATTTTTGTATTTATCTCCAAGTCCCTAAGCAAAAAGTACATAAGGAAAAAACAGAGCGGAAAACAACTTTCTGTTAAAATACAGAATATTTCATTAGTGTATCTCTGGATAGGGTAAATAGAGTGGAGAGAAGGGAGAACTCAGCTTGAATGAAGAAAACATTTCAAGGTGGGGAAGAAGGGTAAAGTAACCTTTTGCATGCAGATTGCCACCATGTGATATATGGAAAATAGATGCACATCTCAGAGGAAACCAGAAAAATCTTGAATATTTCAGATGCATAATAATCATTTCTTGTCTCCATCCTTATCCACAGCCTGTAATATTATGGGGACCACCTTCAGATGCTGTTATCAAGGTGGGTCCGGTCCATCAAAGCCATTAGGTTTTGAGTAACTGTTTCTTTCACAGAGGATAACGCTAGATTCTATTTAAGCAGATCCTCAGCTGATAGTAATTATGATCTCAGTGCAAGTACATGCAGAAGTGGTGTGGACAATAGAGGCAATCACTTGACAGAGGTGTGAATGACCTGAACAGAGACATTAAAATAAGCAGCGAGACATCAATAATTCATTCAGAATTCACCACAACAATACTAATTATGGTGCATAATGTGGATTTATGGAGAACGTAATACATGCTTCTATAGGAAATCAATTGAAATTCACTAATTAATGAGAAGTTGTGAAAAGTGTTTCTGCCACCATCAGTACAATTTAAAAGCCTGATTTAAATCCTCACCTCGGTGACACGTTTTCTTAAAGCAGGAGTTTAGACATCCTGAAGTCAATTTTATCTGCACAAGATACAGGGCTGAGTTTCTCAGCTAAGTAGCCTACAGGGAGAGGGACCAGAGTTTTGTTTGGTATTTCAGAGACCATACACCATTCTTCCACAAAGCTTCTCTCTCATCTCCCAGCTAGACTGAGGGATCTAAGAAATCCCTTGCATTCAAATCAAATATCATTCCAACTGTCATTGTTCCTTTGCTTATCAGAGATGCAATCCACTTGATAAAGAAGGATACACGATGCTTCTCTATCAATATGTGTGCAGCAGACAGCAGCCTTGTTCAAGGCTGTCCATGAGCAGCAGAGCAACACAGGCTGGAAAGCCCTCATTTATGAATCACACGAAGAACAAAACACTACTGCAAAGCCATAGGTGATTTTTAGTCACACTTTCAATCCACAAAGTCAAATTCGGAGGCTTATCTGAACAGGGAGACTCATATCCCTGCCACATGAACATGTAAGAACAGCAAATATCCCCTAAGAGGGCAGGAGATCTGATCAGACTGCAGGTAAGGAAGAAGTATCTCTCAGTGGACAGAAACCAAACATTTCCACATTCACCTGCAGCCCTCAGTACTTTTGCTGTTCACCACAGTGCTCCCAGACTGATGCTCTTACATCCGTCATGGATGGCACCCACAGACCACTGTGACTCTGAGCAGTGCCCTGCTCTCAGTGCAGGCAGAAGTTCTGCTGTCCAGTACCTGCACCAGATGTGCATGCCCCTGCACTTTTTCACCTTAGGAGATGCAGACTCGAGTTCATTATGCAATCACTCACAGCAACATTTACATTAAAGCACTGATGCCCAGAGGGCTGTGCAGAGCAGAGGTGGAACAAAAGCCTTCTACGAAGGATCTGACACCCAGGCACCTCACCCTAAATAGGAAGAACTGAAGAACCCAAGGGTGCAAATAGTGCAGCACATGAACCCAGACTAACCTGTGTCATCCTACAGCAGACAATCACCATTTGCAAACATGCTCCTATAAAGGACAAGCTCAATAGTACAGCTTACCAATCTTGTGCCTTTATTAAGCAGGCACTTTCCTTCTAAAATCCCATCCCTGATTCTCTTTTCAGCTGCTTGTCTGTCTGGATCAAAGAAAAGATGGATTTTAGTGTATTTTAAAAAATGCTGAGCTTTGAAACTCTTCCTCAAAATTACTTAATTGTGTCTAGCTAAAATAGCTGAATCACATTTTCATGTAAGTGGGGAAGCAGTTCTCTTTCCCACCTCTACAAGCTGCAGGAACAAGACAATATTCCCACCTCAAACCTGAACCAGAGCAATGTCTACACAGTGAACAATGAAGAAGCTGCTTTGTTTAATCACTTCTTCATGCCCACAGAGATTTGCTAAAATAAAATCAGAGCATATTGCTGTGCCTGCTGAACTGTGCTAGGCTCCCCTGCTTAAAGTCTGGAAGAGGAGGCAAGGGGCAAAGCTGACCTCAGCCCTCCCCTACCAAAATATTCCAGCCCTCTCCTGATGATGTTGCTCGCCTTTTATTCAGGCCAAAGGACAGGTTTGCTGTTCTCAACTCATGGGAAGATGGAAGCTCACTGCCAGGAGCTGCCCCGACCAAGGATGCTGACATCTAAGAAAGGATCCCCAAAACCCACTTTTCTCCTCAGTGATGCACTGGCCCCATGGTCAGAACTGTAACTAAGCAGCACTAGTCTAGAATTTTCATGCTGACTCCTTAACAGGCCTCTGTTTCCACTGCGACATCCTTTCCCACTGCACAGAGCTGCTATTATCTGCCCTATGGCCACCAGAGAGGATATCCAGCCCCACTAATTGGCACCAAGAAAGGAGATCATAGACTGGCTTCGGTTGGAAAGGACCTTAAGACCATATAGTTCCTACTTCCCTGCTTTGGCTGCCCCTACCAGCTCAGGATGCCCAGGGCTCATCCAGCCTGGCTTTGAACACCTCCAGGGATGGGGAACAAACAGCTCCTCAGGGCAGCTTGTATCAGGGCTCACCACCCTATGAGTAAAGATTTCTTACCAACACCTAACCTAAATGTCTCCTCTTTTAGTTTAAAGCCTCCTTTTTCCAATGCATGACTCTGTGGCAGGGGCATCTCCAGCTGCTTCACTGGGGGAAGACATGGAGCTGACAGAGGTGGTTGTAAAACAAAATTGTTTATTGGACAGAGTGATACTATTGTCTGCAAATGCCAAGGAAGGCAAAACTTGTGGCAAGCTCCTGAGCCAGCTGTCAGTTCTCAGCAGCACATAATGAAGGCTGACATGGAACGAGCACAGAGCTCCCCATGTCTTCCTGCTGGCAGCATGGGTCTGGAGGCTGCACTATGCAGATTTTGCTATTACTGTGATTGATCTAATATTGGATGACTCCGTACCCAAGTGCTTGTGCGAAATAATAAGCCCAGCTACTGAGCAATTATTAAATACAAGGAATTGTTAAATCCTTGCATTGTACAAATTCTAAAGGAAATTAATCATTTTGAACTCTGGAGAATACAATTTTATAAGAAGAGAAGAAATAGCAAATACACAATAGGGTATTTAAATGCTAATACAGTCAAACAGTTTAAAGCATAGCATACATTTTAATATTGGTTTACTGAATACTAATTACGGTCTGCTAAGTAGCGGTAAGTAGCATTTACTATGATTTGTTCAAAGTATTGATCCAGACAGTGATAAGCACGATTTCCCTAACTGTATATATCCTTAAATACAAATATTTTCAGATTACCAGGTCTTCTTAAACCATGTTTTCTTTTGAGTTTTCTGTTGCATCTCTCAGTGGCAGCTAAATATGCTACAGCTCAGTACTATTTCAGCTCAATGGTGTGAGGCAAAGACAGATTGTTATTTATGATCTGAAATTTATTCTCCTTTGCTACTCGAGGCTGACAACTTTGCATGTGTTCGCATCTGGTCACACAGCAGACCATACAGGCTGGAGAGGCTTAAACAAATAGCTATGCCCGTGTTTTGTCAGCGGAAGCAACGCTTCCGAAACAAATGGCTCATCCCACATCTGGACAGGCCCAATCTCCCCAGCAGGCTGCACCGGGCACTGGGCAAAGCACAGCAGTGACAACTCTGACATGTGCAGTTAAATCAGGCAGGCAGGTACTCAGCCCAACTTTTAAGAAAAGAATGACTGTGCACTTCAGTTGCCTCCATAATGGATGCAGAGAAGCTGCACTTCCACAGCCTGAAAGAACAGCTCTTGCCATTCAGCTATACCGGCACTGAATGAGTGGTCATGTTGGGGTGGGTTGAGGACTGGACTACATGACCTTAGTGGTCTTTTCCAACCTTAATTCCATGATTCTACAAAGGTGGTTGGAACGGGAACTGGCACAGAATTTGTCCCTGTACCACAAGGCCACCTGGACACACTGAGCAACAACTGGCACTAACACAAAGCCAGTCATTCTTATATATATTTTTACAGCAATCTTCAATTTGATTAACATACAATACCTGCTGCATTAAGTAAGCACATAATAAATTCAATTTAAAGCTATTCTATTTTCTTTTATCTGTTACATCAAAGATATCAAAAAAAGTAGTGGTTTTATTTTTTCATGTGTTTCAGAAACAGCGCGAATAGAACTGACTTAACGGGAGCATGAATGCAAAAGTAGATTCAACTCTATTAACTTCTACAGTTTTGCTGCAGAATTTGTTTCTCTTGATATTTTAATTCTTTCTGCTGATGGCAGAGAGAAGCAAGGTCAGAACCTCTGCTGAGCTCCCCAGCCTGCACACGATCACTTAGCATAATTCAAGTAGTTGTAAAAAAAAATTAGTACTGCGCCCAGTGATAAATGGGTTTTGTTTGTCTTCCCAGTGTAACAGGATTAGGGTAAGAGAAAGCACCCTTTCTGAGTTCAGCTGAAATAAACAAGACAAAAGGCCAATTTACGCTTTTAAGATTACTTATAATCACACAATGTTTAAGAAATTATTTCAGTGTAGTGTCGTGCTGCCATGTCGCTGTAAGTAGGCCATCCACTAAAATATCTTTGCTGCTTTTTTGCAGCTATAAACCATAGATGTTTTACAATTTATTTTTATCACTAAAATTAAAGAGAATAAAGCTGTGTTTACACTGTCATAAGGGCAGTGTATTATGGCTGTGAAAGTAACAAAAGAATCTGACATTGATGAAAATCTCATTTTCTTTTCATGTTAAAACGTACTGCTGAAACCCAACAATCAGAAAAAAACCCACTTTTCTCTCATCCACCTTGATACTACAGAAGCACATAATAAACAGGTCTCAATCAATGCACTAAGACTGATTAGCAGGTGAAAAATCACCTTGATATTTCTCTGACAAGCTTTCAGTCCGACACCACACCTTATAAACTCTAAGGATATCAGGGTATGGCACAAGTGACAAGTTCCTCGGTCACATCCCCTTCCCACACTCTGACTTCTTTTTTGGAAGAGAAGTTATCCATGCACAGAGACAAAACAGCTTTCAAGAGCCTGGTGGAAAGCTTTCACTGAGCATCCAGCCTGGTTCCGACTGCCCACAACTGGAAGGCAGTGTGATAATGCTGAGCCATTTGGTGCCCGTGCTGCTGGAACACTGCCAAAGCAATTAAAGGTTGCTGACTTGGCCACGACATGGAGGAGATATAAAATAATTTTACACCCCATCATATGTGGTAATGGGTACATGCACCCATAGATGAGGGAGCAGCGGCTATACAGCACACATTAAATTAACCGATAGAACACGAACTGAGAGCAAATGGCTTTCAGATGAGAGGCAGAGCCCTTCCACTCTCCTGTTCTAAAGCCAGGGTGCACAGTACAGATGTTCCAGCCCAGCTGCAGATTACTTAGATCCCCGTTTGGACCCCAGGTTCTGCTCCACCACTCACTACATGATCAGACTGGGCAGCAATGACTGCCAACACCCAAAGGGATGCACCTACAAAATGAGGGGAACAGAGTTCACTGCAGGTCTGGGACAGCAATGCAGCTCTGCACCAGCAGGAAGCTCCTACATTCTGCATAATGCAATTATCAATATATGGGGGGGAAGGAAGTAAATGAGGAGTTGCCACAGCAACTGCTGCCTCCTAGGAATATGAAATACATAGGATCACCCCCACGGAGGGCTATTGTTTTGTATTCTGAGTGGTCAGCAAAGTCACACCGCTGGGCACTGCAGGATGGCGGTGACTTCACTGGCAGCACTGTGCTCTGTTGTCCTGCGCTGCCTCCAGAGAGAGCCCAGAGTTCCAAGAAGCAAAACTGAGGCTGAGCTCTGAGCAGCATGGTGACAGCTGGGGCTGCTGATGGTCGGCATATATGGACCCATGGGTTTTTCCATTTGTTTGTAAATTTGTTTGTTTTTAAACATGCACCGCTTTTGCCCCATTTCACCCATTTCGCTGATAGCTGAACTCAAAATATTTCGAAGTAATATCCCTAAAACACTTTGGTATTAACAGGATAAAAGCACGTCAGAACACATTGAGATAACAATGGAATGAAGCATGTGACTGAAGTTAAGCATAAGGCACAGATTCTGACTCACATCCCAGCTCCATTAACAAAACACAGGACACCAGCTTTGGTGGAGGCAACGTTTTCTGGGTGCATCTTATGATCAGCCACGAGAGAAAGGAAGTGACCTTGAAGGGTTTGGTAGTACTAAGAGCAGTAGTAGCAAGAGTAGCGGTAGAAATAAATAAATCTTAAAAACCCACCTAAATTCCATGTAGCTGCCCCTCTAAACCTCAATTCAGTTCAGGAACACAGGAATTCGTTCAGTTTCTCCCCTATTCTGAGGCTGATATGGCAGAGCAGTGCCTTTCTACTCCATTTCTGACTGGATTTTTTCTCCTATGCAACTTATGCTTTCCTGCTTTGCCTCCTGCACAACATTCTGCAGACCCACACTGCTAATTCAGCTAGCAGAGACTACAGGACAGCAGGAATGTCTGAGCAAATGCCAAGTGTGCCCCTTGCACTGCAGAGCACAGCACAGAGAGGCACAGCACTGGGAAGAGGTGCTCAGTAACAGACACGTGTGTGTGTAACATCGGCAGCTGGCACTCCCATCACAGCACTGGCATTGGTTTCTGAAGGCTTTATCAGTGCGTTGCGTACTCTCCTACAACAGCTTACAAAAATGAGCTAATATCAGGTCAGATCAAATGTTTTCTCCAACAGAAGTTTTCTGGCTTGCTTCCCCCTACCTTTTGTTTCAATCCTGAAGAAAAAGAGAGGAGGCAAAAACTCTTTTATAGCCCATAAATCCATAGATTGATCTCTAGAAAATCAACTAGTCACGCAGCTGCAGTTGTAAGCAGGATCCCCACCCTGGGCACTGTCACGGATAGCCTTCACACTTTTCACCCAAGTACTCTTTTCCCATCTTGCCATCTGTGCAGACGAACACAAGAACCTGATGGATGCACACCTCCATGGAGCTGCCTGTAAAGGGCCACAGGACACAGCACTGGGGAATGGCTCAGGAAGGGAATGAGGGCACATCCACCTTTCTTTCAATGGGGCAGAGCTTGCAGTGACTGCCAGCGGAACGGCCCTAGGGAGGATCTTTTTGGTGCTTATACAGCCACAGGGTCTGTTTGATGTCAAACACACACGGTGTCTGATGCTGGCAAAAGCAGGTGCGGGGAGAAGTTGTCAGGATTTTATCACCCGAGCGAAAGGCACTTCAAGGGAAAAGGAAATGTTCAAGTTATAAAAAAGCCTATTTCACTCATGTGCTTTAAAATTACAATAATCCATTTGATGCCAAAGAGAAGAAAGAAAAAAGGAATCAAAGAACAATAAGGATGCTACTGCTTATAATTTTATTCTATTCTCCACAAGTTCTGTAGCCCTCTTTCTTCCTATTCTATCACGAATCCTCCACATCTGCACAAGCCCTGCAGGCACAGACTGGTTCCAGCCAGTGAGGCTGTCTGGAGCTTTTCACAGCTGAAGATCCATGAAGAAGGACCGAGACATCCTCAAGTTTGCACACTTGAACAACACTACAGATAAGAACAAACTTTAAAATCCTGGATAATCCTCACTTTACTAATAAGCAATTTTATCTAAATCCTTCTTTAAAAAAACATGCTTCCCTGAGTGATGCTAGGGGAAGGAAGTTGCCACGTCCAATTTCCAGCTCTATTCAGCACGTATTAACCTCAGCTCCTGCCAAGTTGCAGGGGCTCTTTGCTGCTCCTCATCTCTGCGGCTAGGAGCTTCGTCCTCATCCTCTCCTCTGAGAATCACGGGTTTTGCTCTCTGCAGGCTCAACACCCTTGGATGCTGAAGAAGTGCAATTACGCTTTTATAACTGTGAAGCTGCAACAAAGATTGGCAAAGCGCTGGATTTGCAAAGAGATTTGCATTTTGGGACCCTCAGCAGTGACTCAGCGCCTCTCAGCTTTAGGCATCCAGAGAAGAACCCATGATAGCTGCCAAAAGCCTGCACCTCCATGCAACTCCCTCAAAGAGAAACGTTTCCTCCTCACACGGGGTTTTGGGGCTAATCATAGAATCACTGGGGTTGGAAAAGAGCTCTAAGATCCCCGAGTCCAACCCCAGCCCACCCCACTGTGCCCACTGACGGTGTCCCTCACTGCCACATCTCCATGGTTCTGGAGCATTTCCAGGGATGGTGACACCACCGCCTCCCTGGGCAGCTATGCCACTGCATCGCTGCTCTCTTGGAAAAGAAACTTTTCTTAATATCCAACCTGAATGCATTCACTCCAGGTGAGAGTTGATCAGGATTTGTGGAGGAAGCATAACTTCATCCAAAATCTGACAATTCATTGACTGATGTTTCAAACCCTTTTACTGAATGTAGAACACTTTCTGAGGGATCTCCATGGCTTCCCAGCCAGTGTCACTCCACAGCTGGACACACACCAAAGAAAGGTGTTTTCATCTTCCTCTTCAACCAAATGAAGTGTTCTGGGAGGATTCCTTCACAACACCTTAGGAAAGCAGTGACCTGCAAACTCGCCATCCCGTAACAGCTCAGAATCACACCCCAAGTCTAAGCGAGCAACACATTTTTTCTAATAGGAGGAATTCCAATAATGTACTCACAAGTTATTAATCAAGAAATTAGCATAAGAAGGATCTTAACTAGAGATGTACATCTCAATGCTCCTAAATTGTACATTCAGTTGCAATGACAGTTACAGTGACAGTACAATGCAGGCACACACATTTAACTTATTAAATCTTAATGGCACCCATAGGGAACTACCCTTAGGCGCACTTAAAAAAAAACACAAGAGGAACCACACAAGTTGTCCTTTACAGAAAAGCAAGCAAAGGCCTTTCCAAAGGTGAGTCAAGAGAGCTATGAAAAAGTTACAGTGGGTTTACTTATGCTGCAGAGCTATGCATGGACCTGCAACATGCTGTCTGGTGTAGCTGCCATAGTAATGCACTTGTTCAGATGCTAGCTGGAGTACAATCACAGCTGGAAAAAGTTTTCATTGGAAAAACTCTGCCTAACTCCAGTTTTTATTTTGTGCCCTGTTTGGGGGTGGGAAATGAGTGAATGCTTCCTTTCCTCTATAGGGAATGAGAGAGAACAGATCTCCAGAAGTGGGCTTTATAAGCAATGAGTTGAGATCCACTCCTGAACAAATTCAACCACAGAGCAGAAGCATTTGAAGCTTTTTCTATTACAACATATTTGTCTCTCAGCTTATGAATTAAACGAAGCAAATTGCACTTACGTTTGAAGTTCTGCATTAAAAATGTGCACAAACTTTTCCAATCATAGATGACTGCAACTCGTGTGCCAAGTATTTCTATGGCTCTGCTCTGTTTGAAGATGGTTCGGATCCATCACGCGGTATTGGTTCCAGGCCCAGAGTTTGATCCCAAACTACTCAGGCACCGTGATACAGCTCCCTTCAAAATCATTTCAGTGACTTGCATTGAGGCACAATCCATACATGACTCTTAGGATCTTTCTAAATGGCCTTTTATGTTACATGCACGTCTCACCTACTTTCAGGCTGCTTTCTTTTCTAACACAAGCTAAGAAATGTACTATTAAAAACACATCATATATGAAAACAGCAATTTCGTTCACACTCAACTGGTTCCATTCCATCATCTCCCTGGGCAACCTGTGCCAGTGTTTTTTTACATGGCCAGAAAGAAAAAGAAACATA
>PPHD01013039.1:0-17608 GCA_002909625.1 Bambusicola thoracicus | reverse complement strand
AAAGAAAAAGAAAAAGAAAAAGAAAAAGCAGCTGTGAATCTTAATCCAGTGAGCTATGCACAGAGCCCAAGGCCTCCATCCAAAGGGTAACGTGGCAGTGACTTTGAGGAAGTACTGAATGTACCAGATGTGTGGCTCCTCCTGCGCCAGATGCGAGCCTCCCCCGCCCCAGCCCTGCACAGATGAACAAGCGATGCCGAATCACCCTGAAAGCATCCCGCAGACTAAACCTCGCCAAGCATGAAACCGGAGCGGCTCTGGATTCCCACAGCCATGTTCATGTGGCTCGGAGAGCAGGGATGTCCCTTCCCAGAACGCACACTGGCGCCTGTTCCACATGCAGGGAGCAGACCCAGCTGGGCGATGTGGGGCAAGCCATGCCCTGTGCCCAGTCTCAGCCTGCTACTGATGTGCAAGGCACATGCTGCTTCTATAAGGAGCTGCTTTAATTCTGAAAGGGAATGCTGGGCTGTGCGTGCTTGAAATGCTCCCCGAGTACTGCATTATGACTCCCTGGAGGCAGTGTCTCAGTGGCAACGTTTCTTCTGGAAGAGATCCTTTGAATGCATTTGTGTCTGCAGCAGAGAGCAAGCCAGCACCAGGAGAGGGGATTTATGCTGCTTGGCTCTGGAGCCTGGTTGCAGACTGCCCCTCTCAGTGAGCCCTGGGGTGCCCTGGGGTAGTGCAGCCACCACGGTACAGAGACCTGGGCTGGGAGGGTGGAGCAACATCACCCTGAACCCAGGGTGTCAATCCTGAACTGCTGGGGTCAATCCAGGATGGCAATCCAACGGGAGTTTCCCAGGCAAAGGGAAGTGGGGCCCCTCCAAGAGGAGTTTGCCCCAAATTTTTCCTTGAGTGGGTTGTTTGGAGCTGTCCTTCTGGGAAGAGTTGTTCTGGGGGGAGAAGGAGCAGCCAGCCAGATGCCGGTTCCTGATGTAGGCAGTGCTGTGTCCTTCTGGGGATGTCTGCATGTGCAGCTCAGCGCACAGCCCCGCTCCTGCCTCCCACATGGGAGTGCTGTGCTGTAAAAAGGCAGTTAAAAAGGCAGCACTCAGAGCCCTGAGAAACTGAAAACTCAGCTTAAAACCAGTTTCCAGTTACACACAAACACTGCTTCTTCTCTTGCCTTGAGTAGATTTCTATACCTGTGTGAAGCGCTATGATCTCAGGGTGTGTGGGATGGTGCAGCACATCTCCAAACACAACCAGAGCGGAGCAGGCTGTGCCACACCAGGCACAAAACTTATCCCTGTGTGCCTTTGCTCACCATTTGCCAGCCCAAACGTGTGACAAACAATGCAAAAGATGGGCTGTGGAGAGCAGGGAGGTGTTCTACATGGGGACAGTGCCACACTGTCATTGGTAGGGGTGGGCAGGGTTCATAGATGGTGGGTTCTGAAACCAGGGGAGAGCAGCCCCAGTGGGCATGGCAATCCAGAGGTGTGTGCTAGTGCCATGCTCCTTGGTGCTGAGCACAGGTGGGTGATGTCAGCACGGTGCTGGGGATGTTGGGGCATTCTGTGGGGCCCTGTGGCCGTGCAGCACTTGTGGGGTGTTTCTGGGAGGATGAGTAGTAGATGCCAGCCTGGGGCCTGACCATCTCCTTTGGTTGGACTCCAGCTTTCCAGATCCAGAGCCCCACGGGAGGACCTTCCCTGCGTGACCAGCTGCAGCAGCTCGCACCCACAGTGCCCACGGTGCCCCAGCGCTACCTGCTTCTGCTATCAGCCTCACTTCTCCACCCCTTGGCCTCCTGCTGCTTTATAATGTATTCTGTGGCTTTCACGTGCAAATGCAATAAAGCTCTCGCTGATTGTGGTTCCGGGTGGTTGCTTCCCAACAGGAATGCCATGGGGCAGCAGGAGTCCCCGCAGCCCCTGGAAGGGTTAAGGTGAAGCTCATCCCACGCAGCCCACGCATCAGCTGGAAAAAGCGGCTCAGTGCGCTGGCTGCGCTCAGCATCAGGAAACAATCACGCGCAGCAGCCAGGCTTCCAGGAGGGGAAGGGGAGCGGGGCGGGGGGAGTACCCTGAAGCAAACCCGGAGGCCTCCCAAAAGGCAGCAAAGGCCAGGATTCATTACCCGCCGGGAGACATGTTTATAGCAAATGTGAGTCACCGCCGGGGACGCGTTGTTGGGATGGGTGCGTGCTGCCCATCCGGCTCCGCACAATGGCAGCTCTCAGACTGGCTGCCCCACGCCACGCGCCAGCAGCTTGGAGCAGCCCCAGTGTTATTTCTGGGCATGTGTTCTGCCCAGACCATTTTGTTTCCCATTGGAGAAGCACTGCCAGAGAGCTGCCGCTCCCCACTGCGCTGGCTGCCGGCCCTGTGCCCCTTGGAGAGCAGAATACTACCCTATGGGGAGCAGAAATGGGGCTCTGTGCCCAACTGGCCCCTGACACACATGCAGGAGAGCCAGAAGAGCCCATCTAGACCTTGTCCTGATTGGAAAGTGAAGGAAAGTGAACCCTTTTCAACATTTTTTTGTGCCTCTGGGTGATGGGAAGCATCCTCCCATCTTCTGTGCCAGCCCAAGCTGCATTCACCCCCTTTTCTGTGGACCAGCCCCATGGCACACAGTGCCTGCACCACGTGCAGCTGCCAGTCTGCAGCACAGCCCGGATTGCTCAGTCACTCCACCAGCATCACAGAGTGCCTATTCCCATGCCTCCTGGATCCAAACCTAACAGCATCCCCATGCTCTGGCTGCCCACCAGCAGCCCTAACTCAAAACAAGTGATTTGGAATTTCCTGAGAAAAACATCACTCCACACTTGCTCTCCTTCACAGCCCTCTTTATTTCGAATGAGATGACATTGAACCACAGAACCATAGAATATCCTGACTTGGGAGGCACCTATAAGGATTAAGTGCCACTCCTGTCTCCACATAGCACTACCCAAAATGAGCATGGCAAAGCCAATGCTCTCCAGGACTGGTGGTGCTGTGCCAGGAGCAGCTCCATGCTCCATGCCTGGCACCATCACAGGTTTCTGGGCTCCCATGGGCAGCTGCAAGGAAGCCACGACCCATGGGGTAGCCCCAGCTGCATGCTGCTGCTCAGGGGGGCTGACAGGAGTGAGGGTGTTTGGGGATATGAAACAGCCAGCTTAACTTTTCCTCTTAAAAAAATTAGAAGAAGAAGAAAAAAAAATAGACAGCAAAGATGCTTATCTTTGCTTTCCCCATCTGCAGAGTGTGCTGGTGGCCCCCGCAATGCCTCCTCTGTAACCTGCTCTGCTCTGGGCCACAGCCCCTCATCCTCCCCTCCTGGGCTCCTTTTGGGGATGGCCACTTCTGTTCAGCGCTGTGGAGCCAGGAAAGCAGATTTGGGGAACAGCAAGATGGCTGGGTGTTGTACATCTGCTCTTCATTGTCCACAGAAGAACTGAGGACAACACTTGGCACTGAGCTGGGAATCTGCCCCTGCCAGGAAGGGAGGCTGGCTTGTTTCATGCTTCTAGGAAAAGGCTGCAGGCTGGAGTTGGCTCTGCTTAGAAGGAGAGCTGGGCTGCATGCTAGGCTCACAACCAGTCAGCTGGGATGGCCACTGCAAATAGTGAGTTTAAGTGGTACGTGCTGAAAAAATGGGACCGGGAACACTTGGTAATAGACATGCAGGAAACTTGGGGACAAGGAAACTTGGAGCAAGGAAAGCGGGGGTGGGCTTTTGGCTCTCTGAGAGAGGTCAGAACCAAGCTGTGACAAAGCAAACTGGGGCTTGTGTGTTGTGGAGGTCAGAGGATGGCATTGCAGCAGCTCAAGAACTTCACATCCTCCTCCCCTGCTCGGCAAGTGGATCCGTGCCTTGGTAGGTGAAGGGACCAGTCCTGGGGATGAGGGTACAGACTGACAACAGATCCAGCTCTGGAGAAGCTGCCCTGCAGGGTACCACCACAGGGGTGACAGCATGTGGCCGTGCCTGGTGGCACATGGGTGGCAGAGGGCATCCAAGTGAGCCAGGCCTTGTCTTCCAGCTCCCACGCTGCATCCAACGCCTTCCCTTTTGCTCTTCTCTCTGAAGAAAGCCAGCCAAGCATTCCCGCAGGCTCAGACAGCTAGGAGAGAAATATGATTACCAGATGGTTTGTTTTTCCATAGGACCAGAGGCCAGTGTGAGGTAACAGGGAAAATTTTAACCCGCCCCAAGCCAGACTGGGCATGGGGCTGCTTCTCTGCCTATGGAGCTGTGCCAACATGCATGGGGTCTGCAGAGTGGTGGTGGGGGTACCCTGGGTAGGGTGGATGGAACCCTTCCACTGCCAGCCCCCAGCCCTGGTGCAGCCCTGTGGGGCAGCCTGGGGAGCCATGGGTAGCGATGCTCACCGATGGGCATGAGCATGGGCTGCTGGGACCCTCGAGCACCTAGCAAAGGAGGAAGAGCTCTCAGAGCTGTGTGCCCAGTTGTGAGTGCCCTTGCTAGAAGGGAAGAATGCTGGAAGGAAGAAACAGGAACCCACCCTGCCAGTGCTGGCACACGGCATGTGGAGGAGTTCACCTCAGGTCAGCAGAGGCAGCGGTGCAGGTCCTCTCCTGGCAGCAAGGGAAAGCTGTAATGCTGCTGCTCACAGTAATGGTGCCAAGGTGATTAGGAGGTGTTGCATGGCTGGGGTGGCTTTTCCCCCAGCCCCTTCTGGAGCGAGGTGAAAGAATGTGAGACCCTTCCTGGTGTCCTCGTGTGGCTCTGTGCCCACTGGGCAATGCTGGCAGGGTGGCTTTGCACTCCCAGGGCTCTGTGCCAGTGCCACCACTGCCATTCTGCTCTGAGGTCTGCTCCTCCTACAGACACCTCTGTGGGCAGAGGGTGCTAGCCTGGCCACTGGCTAGACTCATGCAAACCAGCTTGGACTTCTCCAAGAAAACCACTGTTTGGTGCCTTGGGAACCTCACTGGCCACTAGCCCTGCTTTAGTAGACCTGGAAAAGGCAATAAGTTCAAAAGCTTTTGCAGCTGGGTGCAGGATCCAAGCCCCTGGCTGGGTCAGACAGCAGAGGGGACATGTTTAGGATGCCTTCGTGGGCTGCAGCTGTGCAGAGCCATGCACAGTCCATTCATACCATGCATGAGCTGTGGCACCACCAAGATTCACTGGCACGGCTGGGGCAGACAACTCAGCTCCTTCACTGCTCCCAGCAAAGCATAAGGAGCAAAGCAGTTGAGCAAAGAAGAAACCTCTCTGACTTTTGATGCTGCTCATCCAAAGAGTCATTAGTGAGTGCGCCTTCCTCACCAGGTTTCAGACATGCTCCTCCACTGATGGAACTCCTACTCGGTGGGACAACAGCTTTTGTCTTTCAGTACGTTCTCTGAAGATCTCAGCTCGAGCCTTCGTCCCACCACATTTTCCCCAGACCACTTGCACAATGATTTTGCCAGAATGGTTGTACAGATAGGTGGAGAGGCACAGGAAATGGGAGAGAAGAGGGAAGGGGCTGGGTGATGTTTGAGGAGAAGTCTCTGGGTCTGGGTATGATGACTCCCAGGGAAAGGCCAGGATCCCAGAACACACCTCCATGTGCTGGAGAATGAGGAGTAGGACTGTCCTGAGCAAACTGGCAAGGAACCTGAGCAGTCACCTCCAGCGAGTACAGGAACTCCTCTGGAATGGCCATGCAGGTGCAGAAGCACAACACTGTAAGCAGGAGAGCAAATGCTGCCTTTTGCAACTCGTTTGTGCGCAGGTCATTGGTATTGGCTGGGTTCATGCTGTCGACTCCTTAATGGTGCTATCCTGCTGCCATGTGCTCACATTACTCCTCTCTGGGTTTCTTTCCAGCAAAGTACCCCTTGGCCTGGATAACTCGTCCACTTGCCCCCTCCCATACCATGAAAGGGTGCGAGCATCCTTGGGCGCAGGCTAGGGCTGTAGTAGGAACAGCCCCGGTGTTTCCCTTCTCTCCCAGGTGGCAGTGAATGCTGCTCTGCGATGAGGGTTGGGCAGTACCTGCTCCACCAGGTGAAAGCCTTGACCTCAGCACGAGGCAGGGCCAGGCTGAGCAGTGTGGGGCTCACCCCTGAGCCAGACATGGAGTGCAGGCTGTCTGCAAGGGCTGTGGGTCCCAGTGCTGCTGTGGGTTCTCATGGCTCCCACTGGGCACCCAAGACCAGCATCCAGAGGACTGCAGATATGCCTAATGGCTGGGGTACCAGCTTCAGTCCCCATGGGCAGGGTGCGGCTGGGGGTCACTCTGTCTGTCTGCGTGTGGGGGGGTCTCATCTTGACTCTTTGGGAGAAAGGGCAGAAAGCCCTGAGAGCAGAGGAGGAAGGCACTTCCCAGACTGAACCTGGTGCCACTGCCTTGCCCCCTGCCCAGATGTGCCCTGCAGTGGTTACCCTGCTTAGCCGGCAGCAGAGCGCAGCTCCTGGCTATCTAGGATGCAGCGGGCTGCCTTCCTCCAATCCCCGTTGGGCTCAGCTCAGGGCTCCAAGCCGTCAGGGCGCAGCTGGGGGACACCGGAGCCCCGCGGCAGCAGCGCGAGGGTACAACGAGCACAGAAAGACAGCGAGGAGAAGCGCAGGCTGGCTTCTGAGTCAGCACGGACAGCCCTGGTCCCACCCTCCATCCCGGCTGCGGAGTCTCCTCCTCGCCCTCTCCCCCCCGCCCGCTCTTCCTTCCCCGGGTCCCAAGCGCTGAAACCACCCCCAGACCCGGACTCGGCCTCTCCCTCCTTCTTCCCTTCGCTACAGCTCGATGGGAATCTGAGCCCGGCGACATGGGGCTGCACAACTCCTTCTTGGCGCTGCTGCTCCTTCTGGGGGGTGCCTGGGCTCAGCAGGCTGAAATCAACGCCCGCGTCGTCAGAGCTCAGGGTAAGCGGGGGGACAGCCCGGAGGAGCGCGGGTCCGCCGAGTTTTGGAAGGAGTCGTGCTTGCGGTGCGGGCGCTGATCTTAGAGGTCTTTTCCGACGGTAGTGATCCTGTGGTTCTATGATTCCACGGGCTCTGATGAAGTGGATCTGCTTGTTTTGTTCTGGTTCTCCTCTGGCCAGGTGTCCTTAGCGGAGCTAGGATGCAGGGAGGGGATGGCAAGGGTTTGTCTTTACAAAGGACATCAATCTGGGCACAGGCTGTTGAGACTCATTTTTAGTTTCACTCTACTCTGCAATGGTATTTGTACTGGGACGTGTTGGGAAATCATGAATTTCTCTTTGTGGTCGTAGCTGTCGTGCCTTGGTTTAGTTTGGTTTTGTTTTAAACGGTTGCTGCAGCAAATGGGAAAGAATGAAAGAATGCACAAATGGATGTTTTCTGGCTATGTGCTCAGACATGGTCTGGCTTCCTGTAAATGCCAAAGCAGAAATGCTAAAGAAGAACAATCTCGGCCCTACGTGCCTGCTCGCATGTGGGATTAGCAGCTCGGCACTGTGCTCCTGGTGCTTGTCCCACAGCTGTGCCGGGGGCTCGGTGGAAAGCGGTGCTGTGCCACACTGCTCTGCTTGCCCCCAGACTGCCCCGTGGACCTGTTCTTTGTGCTGGACACCTCTGAAAGTGTCGCCCTAAGGGTGAAGCCCTTTGGGGACCTCGTGGCGCAAGTGAAAGACTTCACCAACCGCTTCATCGATAAGTTGACCGAAAGGTACTGTGCTCATCACTGCCCTCGGGGGGGCTCTGGGGCTGTGCCAGAGCTGGGTGGGATGCTGGGAGAGAACAAGGCTGTGGGGAGTACTGGGACACCAGGCCATGTCTCTCCTCTGCACGCCCATGGCCACCCTGGTCCCACTCCAGCCACTGCCCATGTGTGTGCTTAGGTGTCCATGGGGTACTTTGGTGTTAACTGTGATGATAAAAGACATGTGTCTCCTAGGCACTGAACCCAGCTTTGAGGGTCCTGTGGGACACCACAACCTCTTCACCCAGCAATCTGCTCCTAGATGCGCTCTCACAGCCACCAGCCCAATCTAACCCTTGTTTTTCCAGGTGGAGGGCACTTGGAGGTGTCCAGGGCCACCTAAGTTCCCCAGAGCTGGAGGGGCAGGATGCTGGGAAGGGCCACCTCGCGTCAGCACCACATCACCACGTGCTTGGGGACAACCTGCCAGGCGCCCATCAATGCAGCCTGGCTCTTAAACAAGGTGCCAGGCTTTGTCCTGAGCCCCTGCTACTTGCAGACAGATAGACAGACGGGCTCTCTGAGCCCAGCATCTACTGACCGCTCTTGTGCTCCCTACACACCGTGGTGTCATTGCCCTGCATGCTATTACCATGTCTGCAGTGCTACATGTAGTGCAGTGGCCTTGAGGTGCCTCAGGGATGGGTGGATGGATGGTGATGCTCAGGGGCCTTTGGGAAAGGTCCTCCTGGGAAGGGAGAAGACAGGCTTGAGAAGTGTGCAACTGCACATCTGTTTGGGATTGGCCCCAGCATCCTAAATGTGTCATTTTGCAGGACACTGGTTATGACTTCAGACCCAAGCACGAGGTGCTGTGACACCTTTCTCCCAGGCAGTCCCAAACACTGGCAAATAAACCTATGTTGGTGCATGGGAGAGGGCTTCAGCTCCACCCCTCTTTGGATGCAAGCATTCTTCGGGCAGTGACATCCCTCTGTTCCCTAAAGCACAGGGAAAGCAGGAAGCCCTCGCAAAGCCCTTCATAGAGGAACTGCATTTTACGTTGCAGGCAGTGTAGGTGGCAGTGTGGTGGTAATAGGGCCACGCTGAAGGTACGTGTCCTGGTGTCCCCTCACAGGTACTTCCGCTGTGACCGTTTCCTGGCATGGAATGCTGGGGCTCTGCACTACAGCGACTCTGTTGTCATCATCAAGGACCTCACCGCCATGCCCAGTGGCAGGGCTGAGCTGAAGAACAGCGTGTCAGCCATCAACTACATTGGGAAAGGCACCCATACTGACTGCGCCATCAAGCAGGGCATCGAGCGGCTGCTCGTGGGGTACGGCAGCAGGGCAGGGGCAAAGAATAGGGTGGTGCTGCACTGAGGTGGGTGGTGGCTGGGATGGGACAAGCCTGGCTGTAGGCTGGGGCACCGGGGCCTTAAACCCTTGCAGCACTAAATGCAGTGTTTAAATCCTTGCAGTGGCTCCCATCTCAAGGAGAATAAATACCTGATCGTGGTGACTGATGGACACCCTTTGGAGGGGTACAAGGAGCCCTGCGGAGGCCTGGATGATGCTGCTAATGAAGCCAAACATTTGGGGATCAAAGTGTTCTCTGTCTCCATCTCACCCCACCACCTGGTAGGGACCAAGCAGCAGTCCCAGGACAGGGGTCTCATGCTGCTCCAGCATAGCAGCACTTGGTGTAAAGGGGCTCCACTGCCCTGTCTGGCGATAAGTGGTTACCCAACAGAGTCAGTGTGTGGGAAACACCAAGGGCTGGGGACACACCGAGGGCTGGAGGGAGGATGCGGGTCCCCGGTGCGTCCCCTGGGCAGATCCTACATGTGTGCCTGAAGACCTTACTCTGGCTCCCAACCCTAGGACCAACGTCTCAACATCATTGCCACAGACCATGCCTACCGTCGCAACTTCACTGCCACCAGCCTGAAGCCAACCCGGGATCTTGATGTGGAAGAGACCATCAACAACATCATCGAGATGATTGTGAGCGCTGCCTGTTCCCCTGCTCGGCCCACCCCTGCCCTGGGCTCCCTCCGCTCTCACAACCCACCTCTCTTTCCTTTTTGCCTTGCAGAAAGACAACATGGAGCAATCGGTGAGTGTTCCCCCACACACCAAGCACATCCCCTGTGCTCATCCCGACCCTGCAGGACTTGGTGGCCCCACTCTGCCCAGCACTGAGGATGGCCCTGAGCAGAGCATGGTGCTACCACTTCTTCTGACTTTTTTTTTCCCTTTCCTCTGACCAGTGCTGCTCCTTCGAGTGCCATGTGAGTCAGGCCCTCAAGGCCTCCATCCCCCTCCTTGTGCCCCCAGCCTGTGCCTTGGTGGCTCCATCTAACTCCCACCTCTCTCCCGCAGCCTCCCCGAGGACCCCCAGGACCTCCTGGTGACCCAGGCCATGAGGTGAGGAATCAGCCCCTGGTCACATAGGAATAAGTTCCACAGGGATGCTTGAGATCCAGTGGGGCATACGTCACCCCTTGGCCAGGGAGACAATGGGATCTGCTGTCCCATGTGGATTCTGTCCTTTGCTCCCCATATCCATGGAGCATTGCCCTGATCACATTCCTGCTCTTCTTTCAGCCCCATTTTATTCCTGGGGAAGGTGAGCTAACTTTATTTCTGTCCTGTATTTCAGGGAGAAAGAGGAAAGCCAGGTCTTCCTGGTCAGAAGGGAGATGCTGGAGACCCCGTAAGTAGAAAACTCTGGAGGTCTTCAAGAAGTATGGAGATGTGGCACTGAGGGATGTGGTTTAGTGGGCATGGTGGTGATGGGTCAGAGGATCTTAGTGGTTTTTCCAACCTTAATGATTCCATCATGCTATGTTTCTAGCGGATTAGGCATGGTGGCTCTGCCAGAGCTCTCAGGCACATCCTCATTTGCAGGGTGATGTGGAGCTGCACTTGGTGTCAGCACTTCCCATCCCTGCACCATCCCTTGTAGGTCACTATCCTGTACCCTGTACCATCCCATTCCCACGGTGCTGTCCTAGCCAGCTATCCCTGGAAAGGAATGGTGTCACAGAGACATCCCCCTTGCATCTGACCACCCAGCACAGGATCCCACAAGGCTGCCTTGTTCCTTGCCCCAAGCAGCTGCCCCTCCTGTGGGATGCCTCTCTGACTCATGGGGTGTACCCCGAGCTCCCTCCCAACACCGCAAGCACAGCAGTGTTATGGAGAAACCTTCAGTAAATAATAAGCTAATTGTATAAGGAAACCATTTTCCTCCTCCCTTTTTTACTAGGTACATTTATTTTGGGAGAAACGTTTCTCCCACACACATAAGTGTGCAGTTACTCAGCCTTTGTGTGCCCAGCTTGGAAACCCCACGGCATGTGCATATGTTTCCTTCCTGAGGGTTTTCTGCCCTTCCATTTCACCCAAAATGATGTATCCCCATGCACTCCATTTCCCTCACCCCTGGGGATGCTGGAAGTCCACCATCCTGCAGCATCCCATGCAACATGAGCAGGCAAAGGAAGAGCAGGACCGGGGAGAGGGCTGTGGTAGTGGGGGCAAGAAGCATATCCCAACAGGATGTGTCAAGAGACATTACAGAATCATGTTTTAAATGCTGGTGAGAGGGTGTGTGACAATGTAAAGTCAGAGCTGTATGGACCTGAATGGGGACTGCCCCCTTAGTGCTGACTGACGCCAGCGTCTGCCTACCTAACACTGTGTTTCTGCTCTCCAGGGCAGGCCAGGAGACATGGGGCCCGTTGGCTACCAAGGAATGAAGGTATGTAGGGCTGCAGGGTGGTGGGTACAGTTTCTAGATGGGGGACAAGCTGCTGGTATCCTAATTCTCCATTTTCCCCCTTTCCTCTCATTACTAGGGTGACAAAGGAAGTCGAGGAGAAAAGGTGAGGACAGCAAAGACTTGAGGGGGTCTTGGTGCCCCCTGCTTGGCTGGCAGCCCACTGCCTATGCACCCAACCCTCCTGCCAGCATTGGCATCTGGCAAGGACAGCAGGTCTGAGGGTCCTGACCTCTCTGTTTCTCTTTGCAGGGCTTGAGAGGAGCCAAAGGAGCCAAGGTTAGATTTTGCACCATTTATTCTTCCCCACTGATGCTTGAGGTGGGAGGGAGGAAGGGTGTTTGGAAGTCACTTCCTCATGGTCCCCTGTCTGCATTTCAGGGTGAGAAGGGCAAGCGTGGGATTGACGGCATTGACGGCCTGAAGGTAAACCTTCACCCCCGGGTGCCCTGCTCAGCCTGATGACTCTGGGTGCCGCCCAGACACCCCCAAAACTATGTTGGGGCCCACAGCGGAAGGCCATGTCCCACATGGGACCCATGTGCAGGGGCATCCCACAGGTACTGCTTACAGCAGCACTTGTTCTGTCTGTCCCGCAGGGAGAAGCTGGATACCCTGGACTACCTGGCTGCAAAGGCTCACCTGGATTTGATGTATGTACCCCATGCACACCTTCTGCTTGGGAATACTTGGAAATGCTCATAGTGTCCTATGCAGTTCCTGGACATCTGTCCCTATCCCCTCTTGGAAGCTGCCCCTGTGTGACAATGCCATGTTTGGCTGGAGGCTACTCAGTGAGAGGAAGAACTCAGTGCAAAGCAGCAGGTAGCTTCAGGCTGCTGTGCCCAAACAGCCAGAACATACTGGAGGCTTGGATGGCAAAGCTGCCATCCTTGGACTTGCACAGCCCCACAGTGCAATAATGCTGTGTCATCCCATGTCACCCATCCCTCTTGCTCTTTGTGCTGAGATGCTGTGGGCCAGATTGCCAGAATGCTCCCCAAATGCCATTTTCTGCAGGTAATTGTGCTGGGTTTTTTTTTGTTTGTTTGTTTGTTTTCAACAGGGAACTCAGGGCCCACCTGGACCAAAGGGCGATCCTGGTGCTTACGGACCCAAGGGAGGAAAGGTGAGCCCATGGTATCCACATCACCCTCCCCAGCCTGGTGGACTGCGGGGCTGCCCTTGCTGTGCCCAGCTACAGGCACAGAAGGAGGTGTGCTTGGTGGCCTCCGACCCGTAAGAAGGGTAAATGTCCTTCTTCCACTTTGGAGATGGAGTGGTTCAGGGGGGACAGACACTCAGGTTTAAGGGGCGCTGTCAGGAGAGAGAGTGATTGATCTACTGCAGACCTCCCCATGCCACTTGAGGTCAAGCCCCTACTAGAGTATGCTGCCCCTTGCCCTTAGTGAGATCTGGTTGATGAGATGTGAGCTGTGCACTGCTTGCCCCAGCTCCAGGATGTTCCTAAAACTCTGAGAGGTCCCTGAGAAATGGTGGCTCACATTGGTGAGGTGGTGGAGGGGATGGGGGCCTCCACCCCCTGTGGAGGAAAAGGGAGCTCAGGGAGAGCCAAAGCTCCAGCCATGCACCTCAGTATGGGGACCAAAATCTACCCCTTGGTACTGATGTGTCTTCTTGTGTCCTTGTAAAGGGAGAGCCTGGGGAAGATGGAAAACCTGGCCGGCAGGGCATTCCTGGGAGCCCTGGAGAGAAGGTTGGTGAAGACCTTACACAAGTCCTCTGCAAGGAGAAGAGGTCTCTTCTCTAGCCTCTGCCTCGAAGCAGAGCTTGTCCAAGGCTCTGCTACATGCAGGGCTTTGCTTCAAAACCTCTGATTTGTCTTTGCTTTGTTACAGGGTGCTCCTGGCAACAGGGGAGAGCCTGGACCCTTAGGGGAGACAGGGGACGAGGGCTCCCCAGGCACAGATGGTCCTCCAGGAGAGCGGGTGAGCATGGGCAGACTGTGGCAGGGGCTGCTGTCTGCGGGCAGGCAATGAGGGAGGGTCATGCAGTGCTGGGAGGGGTCCTAAATCTGTGTTCCCACCATCTTCTTGCAGGGCAGCAATGGAGAAAGAGGACCCCCAGGCTCACCAGGTGACCGTGGGCCACGAGGAGATTTGGTAACTACCTCCATGGGGAGCCTGTTGGCATCTGCTTGCAAATGGTGGCATGTTGGGCAGCTGGGGCTGGAAACAGGTGGCCAGTGGACAAGTTTGGCTCATGCATCTGCCTGTCTGATGGGTGCCTGTCACATCCTGCCCTGGCACCATCCCCTGGCAATCACACCTTCACACTGACGGGTTAACAGTAAACAGGCAAACCCCAGAGAAGGGCATACCCAGAGAGCAGGCAGAGAACAATCTGTGGATAATAAACCAGTTGGTGAGAGCAAATGAGCAGGGTGTCCTCCTCGGCGAGTGGTGGGGCTCTGCAGACAGGCATAGCTCAGTAAAGAGGGCACAGTGGTAGGCAGGCACCTGGGTGAGGATAAAACCTCCCTCCCCTTGCAGGAGTGAGAAGGTCAGGACAAGTGGACAAACACGTGGCCAATGGCACAGGTGCCTGCATGCTTCTGATGTGTGGGATGGCATCCAGGAGCAGCACCCCAGTGGTGCCAGTACTTTCAGGTGTTTGCTGTTGTATGTCCAGGGCTGAAGTGCCACTCACCTTGAGGATGGGGAAGCAGGGATGGGCTGTGTTGGGATAGACTACACGAAGCTGAAGCAGCCTCCTTGCTTCCTGCTGGGGAGGCATGGCAGCACCACCACATGTGGTGTGTGGGGCAAGTGTGCACGGGAGATGGGTGCATGCCAGTGTCCTGCCATCAGCCTGTTCTGCAGACAGTGGGATGCTTCCTTCCAAGTTTTAAATAAAGCATAAGGCTTGTTAACCTTGACAGAAACACCTCCACCAATGTTCAGGGCTCTTTGAAAGTTATTTTATGTTTACTCTTTGGCTTAGGCATCTGGGAGCTTCTAGCCTGAAAGCATGAGCTTTGGATCACCAGGCTTTCAACCACTTTCCCAAATGTTTTAATCCAGGCGTGACCGTCAGAAAGTCTCTGAACAGCTCCCACCTCAGCAGGGCTGCAGGCGGAGCAGCACCTTGCACAAAGAGCCTTGCAGTGCGTGCCACCAAAACACCCTGCCTCAGGTTTTCCAGGCTCCCCTGGTCAGCCTTGCTGTGCTGGTTTCCCACCCGAAACCTGAAGTCTCACTGTTAGGATGACTGTTTCTACCCAGCACACACTACTGGCACTGTGTTCCCTCTCCCTGTCGCATGCAGGGCCCTTCCCATCCCATGCACGCCCCTCTGTTTCTCATGTCTTCTGTGTGTGTTTTCAGGGAGAGCCTGGACCACCTGGTGACCAGGGGCGGGAAGGACCTCTTGGACCACCTGGAGACCAGGTAAGACTTTGGATTAACCTTCTGGATCACATGTGGAAGTGCATGGGCTGGCAGGGAGGCTGTGCTCAAGGGCTCAACTGATGCCACCGCATCTTGGAGCAAAGTCTTACCATGTTCCAGACCAGGATCAAAGCCAGTGCAGAGGGGCAGTGATTTTTAGGAGAACTCAGAATTTGAGCAGGGCTAGAAAATGGAGACTTGACCGCTGGGCTGGGGATAGAAAGACCTCCACATCATTTCCCAGCTCTGTGGAAACAGATGTCAACACGTCTCGCAGACAGATCTGGAAACCAGCAAGTATGAGCTGCAGCAGTGCAAAAAAAGTTCAGGCCTGGCGCCAAACACTGCTTGCCTTGATCATGGGAGTTAATGAGATGTCTTGTGAGAGCAAGGACAGCCTGACAAGGCCTCAGCAGTGGCCTGACACCCTTGGCATCTGTAGATGGTCTGTCCCAAAGCCAGTTGCTTCTCAAGTCTGCTCATTGTGAGGCCCAGTCTTCTCACCATGGGGCCCACTTCTTCGTGTGCACTTCAAGAAATCGATCTGAGACCCTGTTGGCTTTCTGGAGCACAGAGCTGGATTCCTCCAGCTGAAGGAAGGCTTCTCTCCCTTGCAGTTAAGGGTTCTTTCCTCTCAAAGTCATACCAGCTCCCACTCAACTCCTCTGGAGTCGCTGGGTTAATCCTCGATGGAGGTAGCACTGTTGGCAATAACCAGCATGGCCTTCCCACCTGAGCAAGCATGCTTTGATATCACCCTTGGATGAAGCTCTGTGGCACAACTGCCCTCCTACTCCTGTAATCATCAGGGTTTCAATAGAGCTCAAGATATAGGAAAGTACTGAGATAAATTTTCCCACGCCGTTGGAAGAGGACTTCCCTGAGGGGTGAGGAATGAAGACCAGTGTGTGAGCTTCATGGTCAACCCGCTGCTGAAGAGCCCTGTAGGAGATCTGGAGTGCAGGACAGCCACAAAGGGGCCACTGGTTGCCTGCCTACCCCAGCACAGGCCACTACTATGGCAGACCTGCACCATAGGAAACACTCCCATGCCAAGGCTGGGCTTTCCCAGAGTCAGACTGCCCTCAAACCTGCCATGTGCTGGTGAAAAGCTCCAAACTCTCATTGAATTGTCCAGATATTTCTGTCCTTAACTGAGCTAAACTGCTCTGGCCGCAGTCAAAGAGTGTCTGACAGTAGCCAGCTTGTTGGACATGACCATGGTGGGAGGTGCCACTGGTCACAGGGTGGTTATTTGGATGTGCACATGTAATGGGCAGGTGCTATGGGTTGACACCAGCAAAGGAAGAAGGACCAGAGCTGCTTTCCTTGTGTAGAGTCTTATTCCAGTTTCGAGGCAGGAGGACTGGGCAGGATGAGGTAGAATTCAGGTGGAGATATGACCCAAGCCTGGGAGCCAAAGCTGTGTAAGCATGACAGGAAGAAGGATGTTCCCCAGTCTGCATTAACTGGCAGAAAGGAGAGAAGGTTGTCACCAAGCCTATGGGGTATCCATCTTCCTTTCCCAGGAGCACTGAATTCATTCCCTGTCAGAGAGGGAAGTGCTACAGCACTGATGCCTCCCCAGAGCAGTGGCTGCTCTTGTATTCCGGTCACTCTAGGGAGATTTAAAAAGCAGTTGTAAAGCAACAATGTTTTTTTTTTCCATAGACTGAGGAAAAATGTTTTTGCTTGGCCAAATTAAAAATAAATGTGTAATTGGGCTTGAGCAAGGGGAGAACTTAGGCAAATACAAGTGCTTTTCAAGCCACGTTATCTGCAAGCTCTGGCTCTTTGAGCACGTTTATCTTGGCCAGGAGAAGGAGTTCCTGCTAACCTGTGACTCTGTTGCACCCTCCCTTCTGTCTGCAAGAGAAGCTAAAGGTCAGCGTGCTCATCCCCTGATCTCCTGGGCTGCTTTGGTGGTCCATCTCCACATGGCTCTGGTGCCCATCCCTCCTACAGTTCTTGTGTGTAGAACAAAAAGAGGTTAGGAAACTGCTAAGGACTTCACAGCTCGAGATCCTACACCTTCACAAACCCCATCAGGGCTGCAAAGGGTTTTAACTTGTTTGTTACAGTGAAGCCACCTATGACCAGCGTGAGCCAAGCACGTCTGGAATTCAACTTTGGCTGATCTGAATGATCATGAGATTCAGTCCCTCCTTCCCAGCTTTCTCTCTTTTGGGCTCCTGTGCAGAAATAAGGGTCACACGCCTCTAAGCAGGCTCTTGCTCTTCTCCACACTACACAATCTTGGAATTCTCTGCCACCATCTGTGTGCCTTTCCCTGGAAGAAGTGTGTGTGAAGAAGAGCAGCAAGGACAGCTGGAGGGAACTAATGCTTCCTCAGCTTGTGGGTGGTGAGAGACAGCAGCTGCAAAGCTGGGGTAGGCTGAGCAACACATGAAGAGAGCTCCCACTCCCCCAAATCTCACCCGTGCAGACCATCTCTGTTGTCTCAGGCTTCCTTGAACGTTTTTGGAGCTCATAAAGACCAAAAAAACCCAACAAAATCCCCAACCCCCCCTCTTCCTGCCTTCTTTCCTCATGCCTCTTGTCTCTGAACATCACTGGCCAGCCCTGCGGCTGACGGACCAAGTGGCCGCTGCCCAGATGGCTGTGACAGAGTGACAGCTTTGGTCTGTTCCAGCAGATGCTGCCAGGACCCTGCAGCCTCCTGAGGACAGAGACTCCCCACAGCCATGGAAGGGCCTCCATCAGCCCAGCTGCCATAAGTCACATCCAAGGCACAGGGAGAGCCCCCATGAAGAGAGGCCTGTGATAGTTTCAAGGTGGAATGATCCACCAAGGAGGGACATCAGTGCGATGCCCAGCTGTGCTCCACTGCTGG
>PPHD01013038.1:0-17608 GCA_002909625.1 Bambusicola thoracicus | reverse complement strand
AAAATAGTTATTGACCCTGGGAGAGTCAGGTCTCGCCATACTGCAATGGGAACTGATTTTGAAGTTCCTATTAATCTAATTGGATGAGTTTAGTTAGGATTGAAATTGATATTTCTAATTCTATTGGCTCCAGTCTTAAAATGAAGATTTTTAAACAGTTTTGTTAGGATAATAAATGGGAAAAAGAGAACTTTGAAAATTAAAAAGACCGAGTTACTATGTATTAGATGAACCTCATTATTCTTGGTATGAACACAATCACAGATTTTCATCCAGAAATGTTACACTTATCTTCACTGCATTTATCTTACAATAATCTGCAAGATAATCTCTTTTCGGAAGTGATATCAGATCTAATATTAGAAGATTTTTTGTGGAAGAAGAAACATCCAAACCAAAGTAATCATTGGCCAAAGTAATCAGGTGCTTGTGGCAGTCCGCTCCTGGATGGGGTCCCACAGAAACAGCAGTACACCCATCTAGCCAAGCCCGGGTGAAAAAATAAACTACAACACATTTGCCTTTCCTTTTCGTGCTATGCAGAGTAAGGAAGGTTGGACTCCTATATTTGTTCAAACAATATTAGTTTTTCTCTTTCTAACATATCTAAGTCTGATCAGAACAGTCGTACTGGTACTTTTCCTCTGTGTAATTCATCCTTAACTTATGATGATCTTTTGCACCCCACTCTATCATACTGTATAATTTGTTGAGATTATTTATTTATTTGCTTACAGATATCTTCGTGGGACTTTGAGCCCGAAGTGAATAACTGCAGCTGTGGGAAGCAGTGCAGCAGCAAGCATGGAGGTTAACAGCTCCTGCTGCCTACATACACAAAATCTTACCCAGCTGACATTTTATGGCTGTGCTAAGGAGGCTAACGTGATTGCTGGCAATTGTCTGTCATGTAGGAGGCAATGTGCTAAAAAGGGCTGTGACGTTCAAAGGAGCTGAACAAAACAACTGATGTCATTGTTCAGACAAGCAAAGGTACTTCTGCTGATGGGATACTGGGTCTGTTATGAGAAACTGAAGTCCCTTAATGGACAGGCTGGGAAGTGATTATGGTTTTGGCTTTGCAAGACCTTGGTGACTACTGCCCGGAGCCGACACAAAGAACAGAAGGTGTCATGCTGACCACAGAGTAGGTCCATTGGTATACAGACTGCCCTCGTGTCACACCAGCTGGAAATGTGAGTTGTCAGAGAGTGCTTTCCTTACGCTTCCACAAAATTACTTGCGCAATGATCTGTGTTAAGAACAATCTGCAGATCCCAAGAGCTAAATGGGAGCTCACAGCACTTTGAGATGCCCAAGGCAGCCCCAGGTCACCCTGGTGAAAAGCACAGGATCGTGTGCAGACTGGGCTCATCCTTCCTGTACATCACTCAGGTGCTGGGAGCCTTTCCACAGTTAACACAGGTCTTCTCTATCTCAATGTAATTTCTTTACATCTAAATAAGGTCATTAAGTAGTTGGAGTAAAGGGTATTTTTTTCCTGAAGTGGGACAGTTAGAGAAGTAATTTGAACTGATATCTTTAAGCAGAAGGAAGAATGGCTGGGAAGGAAATGATATTGCCACTATCAAATCTCTGCATTCATCTGCACTAATCAAGTGTTGCTTTTGGTCAGTAGGATTTTGTTTTTGTACAGCTCTCCTACAAAACAGCTGTAATCCTTTACATCACATTTGGCTACTATGAGATATATTTAGAAACACAATCAGTGATGCTAACTTTTCATTCCTTTATTACCAGGGGACTCCATTGAACCTGTTTCAGCCTTAAGCCTTTGCAGCAAAACAATATGGCTTATTTTGTGCAAATAAACAGGAATTACAATATGTTTAGTGAAAGCAGCATTCTCTGTGGGGAGAGAGATGTATACTTTATGGCAGGTATTTTAATACATGCATTGCTTTCCATAAGGAAGGAGAGAACCAACCAGAATTAAAATACATAAACCATATAAGTACTTGCTTCCAGTTTCACACATATCTGGAAAAATATATATTAAAAATTATTTTATGTCCAAATAGCCTTTCACCTACATTCTAAGAAGTAATTGGACTGCTTCTAAGGAGTTTTCCAATGTAATACTGAGGGCTGAGTAGCACAGCATGTCGCAGCATGATGACTCCTCTCATCATCAGTAATCTCTGACTTGTTCCCTCCATCCTCTTCAACTCTAAATTAAGTCACAGTTACAGAAGCAAGAGCTTAGGTTACCATGACCCATCTACTGCAGATCTTCTGTTGGTGGGCTACAGCATTCACTGAAAAAATAACCTTATCAGTCATATACCCAGGATTAATTTGGCCCACTTAGTTTTGAATGATGAATCCTCCTACTGAGAACAGACCCGGACATATCGTTTTCTGAAAGACCCACTGGGGAATCTTTTTTTTTTTCCAAAAAGACTTTCCTGTGTCAGATTTACCAGACTTACAGCTCCTGAAGAAATTCTTCTCTATAGGAGAACACAGGAAGAGGGTGGCAGGAGATGTTTCCTCCTGGGACCTCCAGCCCTAAACATTCAGGATCACTTGGGAAAAAGAGGGTTACAAGCAGTGGTATTTCTCCATATTTAAATAGTGCTGCAAAGTTGTAGGAGTAGCATAAAACATCATTCCCAGGGGTCAGTACTGGGGCCATCCCTACTTACTATCTTTATTGATGATCTGGCTGAAAGGATTGAGTGCACTCAATAAGTTTGCAGATGACACCAAGTTGAGGGGGATATGTTGATCTGTCTGTGAGGCAGATCTGTACTCAGCACTGGTGAGGCTGCACCTTGAGAAATGTATACAGCTTTGGGCCCCTCACTACAAGAAGGACATTGAGGCCCTCTCCAGAGAAGGGCAACAAAGCTGTGAGGGCTCTGGAGCACAAGTCTTATGGGGAGCAGCTGAGGGAACTGGAATTGTTCAGTCTGGAGAAGAGAAGGCTCAGGGGAGACCTTATTGCACTCTACAACACCCTGAAAGGAAGTTGTGGTGAGGTGGGGGTCGGCCTCTTCTCCCAGGTGGCAGTGACAGGACATGAGAGAATGGCCTCAGGTTGCACCTGGGGAGGTTCAGGTTGGATATTAGGACAAATTTCTTCTCAGAAAGAGTGGTGAGGCACTGGCACAGGCTGCTCAGGGAGGTGGTGGAGTTACTATCCCTGGAGGTGTTTAAGAAATGTGGAGATGTGACCATGGTGAGTAGGTATGGTGGGGATGGACTGATGGTTGGACAAGATGATCTTGGAGGTCTTTTCCAACCACAATGATTGAACGATTCCATGATCATCCAAGGAAAGTTAGCATGGGTTTGTCCCTTTTTATGAAGTTCTTTACACAAAAGTAGCATGTGAAAACAAAGTCTTAAGTCTAAAATTAGTTGATTAAAGCACCAGTAGCCCAGTGATAACACTGATTTAAACTGGTCATTTGTGCTGGAGCATATATTATGTAAATGACAAATTAATTGAATGTGTGAAGGCTGGACAGTCCCCGTGGATCATTCCTCAACAATGTTTAACTAATCTATTATGTTTGAAACTCAGTCAAGTAACAGCTGGTTCTTGCAGATAACAGCTGATCCTTACAGGGTAGACTTCAAGCATGGACACACACGAACATACATGCGTCTTATCATGCAGAATCTGTCAGAGGATATACTGCTTTCAGACACAAATGTGAAAAAAGATGACTGATAAAAAATATTTTTTTTCTCAAGCAGATATATTTTTAAATTTTATTTGTTTTTAAATGACTTAAATTCATCCATCAGTTTCGTTTAGCAGTCAACTGAGGACAAATATTTTTAGTGAAGCTGAATTTGGATTTGAGGACATGAAAACTGTAGGTTAATTGAAATCACAGAAATAACTGAGCTTAATTACTAAATGACTAAACATTCTCTCCCAGTGCAGGATGTGCACGCAGGGAAAGCATTCACTGAAAAAATATCTTTGCACAGAAGCACTGCAGCACTGGGTACATAGTTCTGTGAGAGCGAAGCAAACTGAGGAGGGGGTATAAGTTTTGAGGCATTATATGTTTGAGAAGTTGAGGCCTTCTACTGAAAGTTAATTAATAGCCATTGTTCTATTTAATGATCTGTTCCAATGACGATGTAATGATAAACTACACTTCTGCTTAAAAGTACTACAGGAGATAGGTACTACGCGAATGTGCAGGGATGAGATGAACTTGTGTTTCTTGTTAGCCATAAATACTGGATTGATGCTTTTGGTATTCCAAATAGGAGCCACTCAGAAATACCCCGCAGGCAGAATCTGAACACACGGAATAGTCTGTATAACGTCTTGCATTGTGCACCTGTGCACATGAAAGGCACCCACAGAGTCCCTTATATTGCTATGAGAGAAAAATGTGTGAAGTTATTGGAATTCAGAGTCAGGAAAAAATATTTCTAAAAATATACTGTCTTTGCAACTATTTACCATCTTACATGCTGGGGCGTGAGACACTGGCACAGGCTGCCCAGGGAGGTGGTGGATGCCCTGTTCCTGGAGATATCCAAGGTCAGGCTGTATGGGGCTCTGAGCACCTGATCGAGCTGTGGGTGTCCCTGTTCATTGCAGGGGAGTTGGACTCGATGGCCTTTAAGAGTCCCTTTCAACTGAAACAACTCTATGATTCTATGAACTATGGAGGAGATATTTTGAATTCTTCTGCCTTACTTTCAAACAAACAAACCACAAACCAAACAACAAAAGACATATTTTCTTAATGAAGTAATAGACATTCTTCCAACATGCTAAGTATGAAATTTTAAAAATGTTGTTATCTTACTGTGGGTAATGTTCCTATATCTATTTTTGCTGATTTAATTGATAAAAGAGACCAACCCTCTTCACTGATTTATTTAAGGATTCAGATCCTTGGAAGATCTGAAGATCTTCTTGAATGATTTCAGCTGATGATTCTTGAGTTGATGTGCAGTTCTTCCATGCCCTCCTACATGAAGCAAGATTTTCTTGGTTACTGAAGTTTTGTAAAGCATTTCTGAGATAACAAGAGAATGCATCACCCTGAAAAGTGCCATTTATCTGTCACAACTCTTTCATTTTCTCTCCTTTCCCTATAGTTTAATGAAGCACTACCATATGAAGAAGAGCAGGTCACACAATGCGCCAAATTCTGACATTTTTCACAAAACCATACGAGATGTAGATTTTAAATGTCTTCCCGATCAGCCTAATGAAGCATTCCTCCCATAGGAATAGGGAGGAGAAATCTGGATGTGGTGCCTAGGGACATGATTTAGCGGAGGATTGTTAGGGTAGTATGGTTAGGTCATGGTTGGACTTGATGATCTTCAAGGTCTTTTCCAACCTCAGTGATTCTATGATTCCATGACCAAACTTGACGACTTTGTGAGTGGCATTCAATTATCAGTGTGTCCCATAATTGCAAGCAGCACAGATGTCCCGCTGGCTCCCCTGTCCCCAGTCTGTGAAGAGAAAAATTGCATTAAAAAGTGAAACATCCTCTACTGACTTAGAAAAGTTTTGTTGTGATTCACCACCTGCATCCCATTAGCACTTCAGGATAAACTTGTGCTTACACTTATGGTACCACTGCAATTACAGTGGCTAGCTGACAAGGGAATTGGGCCCTCAGCAACTTGCTTACTGCTGCCACTGAATGTTACTGTAGAGCAATGTTGTTAGCAGCTGTTTTCCTCCACATGAGGCATTTGCCATTTTGCTCTAATTTGTACTGTTTACTCCTGTAATGGGAGCAATTACAATATTTCATTAGCAGCATTCCTTAACAATGAACTCCTCAAGGAGCGGAACATTTACAAGCGGCCCTAGCAGCTAACACTAAAAAGCCCTATTTATTGTTTAGTTATATCTTCATCCCATAGGGATTAAAGCATCAAGGTATCATTGAGGAAACTGGCCTAGCCATGACTGAACATTAGTACAAAATATTAGGAACAAGAGAATAAGTCTTTAAATAAATGCAAACTCATGTTTATTTAAGCAAATGTCACTCACTGAAGCAAGTGTAATTGGAACTTCTAACTAATTTTCTTCCAGAAAAGTATCCAAAGACATGCTGTGGAAGCACTGTGGGCTTATACTAAACTATATGCTGTTAATGTCTTGCGCTGTTGGATCTCAACACTGTTTGAGTTCTACATAGGAATATCTAAGCTATTTTCTCTCTGCTTAGAAATGTCTTCCATATTCTGTAGCTAGCAACGCACTGGGATAGAAAATACATAATGGGATTTGTACTGTTTATTAAATGGTAAGCCAACCATGCCTTACAAGCATGAGAGTGTCTATAACTTCTCTGTGAGGTGTGAGTTGGCATAATTACATCTAGTTGCTGAATGGAAATAATTCCAAGATCAAGGCCTGAAAACGTTGCTTATTTTTCACATGCTTAAAATAAACTGGATGGATAGGACAAGGGAATAGTTTTAACTAAAAGAGGGGACAGTTAGAAGTTAGGAAGAAATAATTTACTCAGGGGGCGGTGAGGCCCTGGCACAGCTGCCCAGAGAGCTGTGGTGCCCCATCCCTGGAGGTGCTCAAGGCCAGGTTGGATGGGCCCTGGGCAGCCTGAGCTGGTGGGGGGCAACCAGCCCATGGCAAGGGGTTGGGTCTGGGTGGGCTTTGAGGCCCCTTCCAACCCAAACCGTTGTATTATTCAATGATTCTATGATATAATTTGCATGCATGAATCAAAGGTATCTTCCTGTGTGATGAAATAAATTATTTTAAAAGGGATACAGATAATTAATGCTGTGACTTGTCTACTGATCAACCCTCTCCCCTTGCTCTGACTGTTCTTAGTTTGAGATGAAGCAGCTGAGGATGTGCAAGTGTACAGTTCCTAGATGAAGATGTTCTTTGCAGAACATATGCTTATCTGAAACAGGCTTTCTCAGAAAGAAAAGCACCAAGAAGGACATGTGTATAGTTCTTCACACACTGCTTATCAATCCTATGTCTGGCACAGCATCACTGCAGGCAAGCACTGTGTTTGCAAACAGCACAGATAAGAGTTCTGTTTTGATACAAAGTCCTGTCTGTTATGGATAAAGCCTACATCTCCATAACATAGCAGAAGTAGTTGGTTCAGCTCTACACATACTTCAGTAATTAGTCTGCAGCAGAAATCAGAAGGGCGTTTCATGGCTTTTCCATCTCACTGGCTTGCTTACACAGGCTTGTGCTTTAACTTGTGATGTCTATGTCTTGAGCTTACCTAAACTTCATTTCTGAGCTTGATTTCTGGTCGTGAAGAGATTGGGCTGGTACTCAGGAACAGAGTTCTGGTTTCTTGCATATTGCTGTATGAACATGAAAAATAGCTGATGAAACAGCAGTTTATGATGCTGAGTTCACACAAAAATCAGTTCTTCTGTAAGGAACATATTTTACTACATTGTCCAAACTTCTGATCACCTGTAAATGGCACAAAATCTCTAGTTCTAGAGGTTTCCCAATTTTCTGCTCCTCTTTTCTGTTTGACCATCTCTCGTTTTAACATCTGATAGTGGTTCCAGTGTTCCATAAAAGTTCCATAACTGTTCCATGCCTCATCACCGTTACTGTAAAAATTGTTTTCCTTATATCGAGTCTAAATCTCCCCTCTCAACTTGAAACCATTTCCCCTTGTGCTATCACAACAGATCCTGTTAAAGGGTCTGTCACCTTCTTTCTCACAGCCTCCCTTTAGATACTGAGAGGCCACTCTCAGGTCTCCCCAAAGCCTCCTCTTCTTCAGGCTTAACAGTCCCAGATCTCTCAGCCTGAAACAGTGATGCATTTCCTCTTTCTCAGTGCAAAGAGCACTGCTTATCCATATTTACACTACAGTACACAACAGCACTAAACCGTTACCATCCCTAGAAAAGCTTGTACCATTTAGACAGGCTTCAGCATGTAATGGGCTGTCTGGTTTGGACAGAAACTCAATGGGTTTGATGTGAAAATGAGCTTGGTAGCTGCGTGCTGTCCTTCTGTAGACATCACACTAATGACCCTGATTTGCTGAAAACTGCAAGGATCTGTGGTATTTTCAAATGAATCTCAACACAAAACTACTTCTAGAGATAAAGAGACAGCTGAGGCTTAGCTGCCAGTAATGCTTCATGGAACCAATCACACCATGGCCACCACTGTAGCACAATGTCTGGAGGAATGCAGTTCCTAGAAGTATCGATAGTTCCAGTGCAGGAAGGAAAGCATATCACAGCCATTTTTAACATGATATTGAAGGTTTTTCCAAGCACCATCTTTTACTGAGACCCAGCTCTGGCGTTTTACCGCTACAGAGGTTGGAGATTTGCAAACACATTTGTGTGTTCAGCACTGGAAATCAGATTCATGAATCTCAGCGCTCTGAGGACATTTTGTTTGGGGACTCTGCCTGGAGTACCATTTATTAAACAAATCTGGTTGGCATTTATTATAGCAGCATGTTATTTTCCCAAACTTGCTTGATTATACTTCTGCGTGGATCAGCTATGATAATATTTATTCCAACGGGATCTCATTAGTTGCAATGCAGGAAATTATTGCTAAATTAACTGGCTCAAAATATTAGTTCTGTATATACTTACCCATAGAGCTATTTTAAAAGATTCTTGGGTTCAAGTAAGTATAAGCTTCTTCATGAATTAAATGATGATCCCACATTAATTCCTCAGTCTTTTGGGTCTGCCATTATTTAGGGCCTGATAGTACACTTGCTGAAGTTGCAGTTCCATTATCTTGGATGGACTTTTTAGATCAGGCTGCTGATGGTGAAATTCTTTGAGATAACATTATGTGTAAAGGAGAATAAACGTTGCAAAGAGACTAGAGGTTAATTTTACCTGTTTGCAAAGCTGTTGCTTAGTCTTCAAAGCAGAAATAGATCAAGCAAGATTTGCAGAATGAAAAAAAATAATGGCAGATTTTGGAATAAAATTTAACTGGGTAAATTCTTACAAAGTTTTAGAATTTTTAATATAGGATTTTCAGATCTCTCCTTTCAGTCCTTCTCAGGCCATGTTTACCTCAGTAGTACCTGGTGCATTGAAGGGCAAGTAGTTGAAGGACTCTATAGATTTCCAGCGTTTTTTGTGTTCGTTCACAATCACCTGTGATTCGTTCTTTACACACCTATGGTACACGAATCACTCCTGCAATTGTCTAGGCAATTAGCCTTTTTTTTTTTTTTTTTCCTGTGTATGGTCATTATCAAGCCTTTCTTATTTGAATTGTTGAGGTCTGTTGAGGTCAAGATTTGAAATGATGAGGTCAAATGTCAGACATATTCTCAGAGATATTATTTATCACTGAATCATAGAATGGCTTGGGTTGAGGGGGACCTTAAAACCCACCCAGCCCCAACCCCTGCCATGGGCTAATTGCTCCCCACCAGCTCAGGCTGCCCAGGGCCCATCCAACCTGGCCTTGAGCACCTCCAGGGATGGGGCAGCACAGCTTCTCTGGGCAGCACTGCCAGGGCCTCACCACACTCTAAGTAAAAAATTTCTTCCTAACATCCAACTGAAATGTCCCCTCTTTTAGCTTAAAGTAATTCCCCTTTGTCTTATTTCAACGAGACTGTGTAAAACGTCAATCCCCCTCCTGCCTCTAAGCTCCCTTCAAGTACAGGAAGGCTGCAAGGAGGACTCTGCAGAGCCTTCTCCAAACTAAACAAGCCCAGTTCCCTCAACCTTTCTTCATAGGCGAGGCACTCCAGCCCTTTGATCCTCTTCATGACCCTCCTTTGGAAGTAAATTAACTGAATTGAACTAAATTGTTGGCCTTATAAAGGAAATACTTTCCCAAATCACTACTCAACAAAGATCCAGAATACTCTTCCTTATTGGAGAGTACACACTGGCAAGAGACTTCTTGTCCCTTGCATAAAGAATGGCAATAAAAATCAGACATTACATCTAAATTCAAACTTTACTACACATTCACCTACTCTGGAGAGAGGAAGATATTTACATGCAACTGCTCCAAATCTCAGTAGGGCTTCTGGACTCTGCAGGCTGCTTGTTTCGAAAAAAAAAAAAATCAGATGTCTGAAACCCACAACAAGAAGAAGCTGTTTACAGAAGCTCACTAAACTCTGTATTTATGTGTGCTGGAGGTCATTATTTAAACTTTCAATCTGTCTCTTTTATTTCCCCTAGTATGGATGTAGCCAAGGGCTGTGTCTCTATCACCACGTTAAGCACATTCTCTAGCACTTGGGCCAACTTTCAAACTCTTATTTTCCTCCCAAACAGAGTGACTATTTAATTGAGAATGGCCTATGCCAAGTCCTAAATTATGCCTGGGAGTTGTTTAGGAAACTTTAAGCATGAAAATACCCCAGGCAGTACCCTAACAAATAAATAGTATAAATGATAATTTGTTAGTGTCTAAGAGTCTGCGCTAGCACCATTTAATTTACTGTTACTGCTTGTTGCAGTACATGCTGATAATACAAAGTACTTCAGATGAGAGCAATGCGAGCCATGCTTAGATGTCAAATATAATTCAGAGATTCATTGTAATAAACACAAAGGGAGCTATTTCCTATTTAAGAACTAGAAATATTGAAATAGATATTTATTAGTTATCCATGTTAGTATTAGTTCTGCCTGCTACGCTTCTCAAGAGGGTGAATGATGACCATTCACAGATGGCCAATAAAAGTCACATTTATTTAGGCTGTCACCCAAAAGGGTGAGCACCCAAGTGAACTCTGTCAGGCAGAACCCATCTCCATGAGCATGCAAACGTGACAAGGAGCTGGGTTCAGCCATACACACTCTTCCCACAACATCATCGCTGTGGGTATGGTGATGTGAGCCAGGCTGGGCTTCGTGGCCAGATGCTACAGCCTCATCCCTCTCCTTGGGAGCCAGATTCTAACTATCAGTCAGAGGAATGGATGTCAAGCTACATGCTCCTGGGATTTTATTGTACATCTTACAGTCCCTTAGTCTTTTTCTTATAGTCATTCCTCTTGAATGGACTTTCTACACAAGACTTTGCCTAAGATGGAAAGAAAGCTTTCTGTTTTAACAGTGGCAGTGGGAAGCTCAGGAACACAACTTCCTTGCAAAGCTCAAAATCCTGGAAGCATCAAAAGAGGTCTACAGTTAAATTTATTTATTTCTATTTAAATCTTCTTGCTTTCCAGCTCCTGTGAAGATGAATGGAAGAAACAACAGTATTTCAATTGGATTTATTGATACGTAGCAAAGTTCCATATAAACTTCTAAGAAACTAGGTTACTGTGTTAAACTGCCCACTGAAGTTATCCTTTTACTTTTAGTTGTTCACCACAAAGAATCATAGAACCATCAAATGGTCTGGGTTGAAAAGGACCTCAAAGATCACCCAGCCCCAACCCCTGTCATGGGCTGGTTGTCCCCACCAGCTCAGACTGCCCAAGGCACATCCAGCCTGGCCTTGAGCACCGCCAGGGATGGGGCACCACAGCTCTCTGGGCAGCAGTGCCAGGGCTGTAAAATCTTTCCCCCGACAGCTAATGTAAATCTCACCTCTTTTTGTTTTAAACCATTTCCCCTTATCCTACTAATATCCACCCCATGTAAAAAGCTGTTTTCTCTCCTGTTTATAAGTTCCCTTTAAGTACTGGAAGGCTGCAGTGAGGTGTCCCCAGAGCCTTATTTTCTCCAGTCTGGGCATGCTCACTTTATAGGGAAACAATCTAATTGGCACTTCTGCTTAAAATCACTTGGTTTACAAAGTACTTAGCTGCTCAGTACGTTAATTTAAAAAAGTTAAAAAAAAGATGCATGCATGTAGCCACTAGATGGGGAACAAGAGCTGGTTAGAGAATGAGAGCATCAGCTTGGATGAGCTTGAGACCTGCCAGCCTTCAGCCGATCACTAATACATCGATAATGTATCTCACTAATGCATCTAGACACTTCTGTAGGCATATACAAGTAGAATGCTCAGTGAGCTGGAAAGTTTTCTTTCTCTCTCTTTTGCTTTGTTGTGATTTGGGAATGGTGTTGATGAATTGCTGAGGGAGAGGAGTATTTTAAAATAACTGTGATAATTCCTTGCCTTTCAATGGCTTTGCCGTAGGAAATGATTGGAGGTGGGCCCTTGTGAACCTTATGAAGTTCAACAAAGCAAAGTGCAAGGTTTTGCACTTGGGTTGAGGTATTCCCAGATATGTATACAGACTGGGAGAAGAACTCCTGGAGAGTAGGCCTGCTGAGATGGACTTAGGTTGATGAAAAACTTAACATGAGCTGGCAGCGTGCGCTTGCATCCTGGAAGGCCTATGGTATCCTGGGTTCCATCAGTAGGGAGGGGGGACCAGCAGGGCAAGGGAGATGACTGTCCCCTTCTACTCTACCCTTGTGAGGTCCCCGCTTTACTGCGTCCAAGTCTGGGGTCCCCAAAGCAGGAAAGATACAGAGCATTTGGAGAGGGTACAGAGGAGGGCCACGAAGATATTTCATGGACTGGAACACCTCCCCTACAAGGATAGGCTGAACGAACTGGCTTTGTTCAGCGGGGAAAAGAGAGGCTGTGGGGGGACCTCAATGTGGCCTTGCAGAATTTAAAGGGAGTTTATAAACCTGAAGAAAACCAGGTGGAATGGTTTTAAACTAAAGGAGGGGAGATTTAGATTGGATATCAGGAGGAAGATTTTTACTGAGAGAGTGGTGAGGTGCTGAACAGGCTGCCCAGAGGGGTTATGGATGCTCTGTCCCTGGAGGTGTTTAAGGCCAGGCTGGATGGGGTCCTGGGCAATCTGATCCAGTACTTGATTTGGCAGCTGGCAACCCTGCCTGTGGCAGGGAGGGTGGAATGTGGTGAGCCGTGTGGTCCCTTCCAACCCAATTCATTCTGTGATTCTATGATTCTATGACCTTTTGCATTACCTCATCTACATGATACCTACCAGAAATACAGCTGCCAAAAGCAGGAGTGATAGTAGTCTATGTGTTAAGAGAGTGCAGTTCAAGTCCTTCCAATGTCACAGATTTCTGTTTAGCTTCAGGCTTTTTCACTCTGTGCTTTTTCCTCTGCTTTATATATATATATATATTCTTTTTTGAGTGTCATATAATGGAATTTTCCTTCTTCCCCAGTCAAAACAAATACAGTGGAGATTGTGCTATCATAATACTGTAATACACAGAAGTGTCTTAGAGCAATTTGTGGATATATTTTTTAATATGAAGACATCTGACTTTTTCCCAGCATTTTGTGGCTCCTTATATTTTAACTTTAGCCAAGTAACAGAAATGTGGTCCGGCTTATTGCATAAAATTAAATGTAGCATCTGACCAAAATGAAAAAAATAATGAGATGTAGAAATATAATTTTAAACAAAAGGATACATTGGTGTCAGTCAAAATCTGTCTTAAGGTGTGATATCCAAAAGGGGTCTGGGCTGAGTCAGCAGTGGACTAAAAATGGTCACAGAAGGAATGAAGACTAAAAGGTAAGTGAATTAATGAGACAAAAGGCAGATCAGGTCAAAAATTTTTGCTGAAGTTTTTAATATAGTGAGACAGACAGAACTAAGTGCAATCTGACATCTTAACAAATGACTTCTCCCAAGTCCTAATAAGACCTTGAAGTGCATTTGTAATATGAATGCACTTTTACAGTCCCAATTTTGGGAGCAACAGTAACAGTCTGAGACAGAAAAAGGGAACCAAAAGATTCCTCATCAACATCTTTGTCAGCTTTGGCAGTGTCTTGGCATCAGACTGCAAAGACTGATTCTTTAATAAAAGACTGGCCCTGTAGGTTTGCTGCAAAGATTGGCTACAGGCTTGTTTTTAGCACAGTGCTCTTAGAAATGGTGTAATCTGTTAGCTGTGCTTCCATTAGAAAGTTCAACCAAACTGGGACCAGAGTGACCTCAAATATAGGACATTTCTTCCAGAAGAGGAGACAGATCAATAATACCGTCTATGTTGTCAATGCTTGTACTATGAAGCGTACCAGAAGGTACAGACTAGCCAACTCTGGTGTAGCAGATGGACACAGAAACAGAGGTCAGAGTCTCCTGCATCCAACTGTACCTGCCTTTTTTTGGTAATGACTTGCTCTATGACACCAGACTTGGTGGTAGTCAGACCAATGACAGTCACTAGGGAAAACAGGGCATAGTCACTGTTACCTTGGCCTGTTCAGGTGAATTAAGATAAACTGAAAATAACAATATTAGCAGCTAACATTTTTCAATTGCTGGTTCTGGTGGTACAACAGTAGAAGGTTTTGGGGAAAACATGAATGTGATTAAGGCTGTTTACATAGGAGGAGAGAGGCCAAAGCAGAGAAGGCCAAATACATCTGGGCTAAGTGATGATCCCAAACAAATCATTCCTACAGAGTACAATAAATATGAAGTTGATTTACAAGGGACAGAGGAAAGGGTATCTTTCTTCCACGTCTATGTATATGAGGGTTTTAGATGTCCATCAGTCCTCAAGAACACTGTTACCATCACACACGGTCATGTAATAGGGGTGGTGACCTCCTCCCCCGATTTCACAGGTAGTGAGGGGGATACCAGCTCCTTCGGGACATCACAGTACACCACATCCAGCTGCATACAATCATAGAATGGCCTGGGTTGAAAAACACCACAATGATCATCGAGTTTCAACCCCCCTGCTATGTGCAGGGTCACCAACCACCAGACCAGGCTGCCCAGAGCTGCATCCAGCCTGGCCTTGAATGCCTCCAGGGATGGGGCATCCACAGCCTCCTTGGACAACCTGTTCCAGTGTGTCACCACCCTCTCTGTGTGAAAAACTTCCTCCTAATATCTAACCTAAACCTCCCCTGTCTCAGTTTAGAACCATCCTCCCTTGTCCTATCACTAATGACCCTTGTAAACAGTCACAACCCCTCTTGTTTATATGCTCACTTCAAATACTGGGAGGCCACAATGAGGTCTCCCCAGAACCTTCTCTTCTCCACAAGGGAGAAGAGGACAAGAGGTGTTCAGTGCACTGATAAAGCAAATGCCAAGTAAGTTAAAAACTCCAGAAGATGATAACTGTTACTGTATTACTCTGTTCTGCTAAATTTAATTTCAGGTTTGGGATACGCATCTTTATGCAACTGGCACCCAATAGTAAGTATTCCAGTGAGAAATAGATTTTTAGGGTGAACAATATTTGTAAGGATGTAGGAAGATTTATTTCTAATTAGAGTGTAGTTCTTTGTGAATGGAAGACACAATTCCATTGTGTTTACACTGCAAGCTGAAATGACGGCTGTTTGCTTGTGACACTGACATTTCACAAATTGAATGAGCTGCCGAGAAAATCAAAACTGTATGAATTTTCCACTGCTCTCCTTCTCCTACTCTCCCTTCTCCACTTCCATTCATTATGTTCTGGATATCAGTATTTCATAAATACCTTTGATGCCTTGTTGACATTTTATTTTTTGAGATAATGTTTACTTCAGCATAGCTTCATTGACTCTGTGAGGTTTAACTTCATCTCACACTATCATTAGTGTAGGTGGACACAAAAAGTTGATCAGCATGACAGTAAGAAAGGCTTCCACAGGCATCGTCAGTTTTTGCAAATAATACCAATACATGAGTACAATCCTGGACTGAGCTTAGCACAGTGCAGGTGGTTAGTTTGGCTTGGCAGTCGCAAGAACTAAGTTAGAGTTGTGAAAGCCATTAACAAATTTCCATGGCCTTTTCTCCCTTCCTTGAAGAGGCACTTCCTTCCTTCACAGAATCCCAGAATGGTTCAGGTGGGAAGGGACCTCTGGGTCCATCTGCTCCAACCCCAGCTCCAGCAGGGACGCCCAAATCAGAGTGCCCAGGGCCATGCCCAAGTGGCTTTGGAAGATCTCCGAGGCAGGGATGCCACAGCCTCTGTGGGCAATATGTGCCAGTGCTTATTCAGAGCATTCCTTCGGGCATCTTGTTTGGTGGATAACATGAAACATTTCTCAGCACACCTGGTATGAGGACCCAGCACTCTCTCCAACACGTGAAGCAGAGCAGCCCTGAGAAAACGACTTCCAGAGGCCCCTTCCAATCTTCCAAATCAAAAAGGAGCAGAATCTGAACCGATGCTTAAACACTGATGGTCAGGAGTCGCACACAGGGAAAATAAATGGAGGCTATTCTCGATTTCCATGGCTAGACTGCAGTAGTCCAGATGGCTTATTGCTTGCTCGCAGATTTAATGTATTATGTGGGCAGAAACAAGTCATCAGTCATTTTCTGAATTACCTATATTGGGCCTGGCTATAAAGACAGTGCATGTGATTGATTTTTATTTTGTTTAATAGAAGGGCTCCCGTGGACAAAAAGACAGCTTCTAAATGCTTCCTGAAGATGAGATGCTGACCTGAATTTCTAAAATAAGTGCCAAATGGTAGACTTTTTAGCTTTCATTGAGCATTAAATAAAGCTAGGAGCAGATGAAAAAGAGCTGGATCATCACGTTCACTGAATGAATCAGTACTATTGCAAGTCTTGCACATATAGACCAATTACAAATTTCAGAATGATGTACTGATCCTGGGAAAACTCTATAGGCGTATTTACCATAGAGCTCAGCTGTCTGATAATTATGAATTTCCTAGGAGCTTTCTGGCTCCTTCTAGTATTTTTTTTTCTTGTTTGATTGAACTGAATTAAATGGAAATGCTCTGTGTAGCCACTGTTCTGATTTCCATAACCAACATTTCCTACAGCTTTAATGAACATTTTCAGTAACAACTTTTAACTATTGGCTGGCTATGATTTACAGTATCCTGTAACTAGTTTTGCTTCTAGAAGCTCAGTGAGGCAGATAACCCTCCCCCTCATCACACTCCACTTTGAACACTACTTCAGAGGAATACAAGGGCCACAAAAGCTGATGAAGGGAGAATTCCCATAAGACGCATGAAAAGAATCCCCGCAGTGCATGAGGTGGTGTGGATTTTCATTTGCTCTGAGCTGCAGTTCTCTGGAGGTTTTCTTAAATTAGAGCAGGCTCTGGGAGTAATTCTTCATGCCATAGGCGATGCTAGTTCCCAAATCAGATGTGAATCTGACAGCCACCCTTGGGCTCTGCTGGTGGGTCACATCTTTTTTGTGGTATCACAGTCAGTGTCTTCAAAAGAGATCTGGGCTTATGTACTGTCTAGATGTGAAAACCAGGAATAGTGGAATTCTCTTATAAACAGGGAGAGAGATTTACCTTACACCACCACAATTCTTATCCCTTACTCAGCCGTTTACTTCCCATTCTTGTGCTTGCGTTAAATTCCCAGAGAACATTGTATCAGGAGGTGTGGGCGGCCTGAAAGGGCAAAGGCTGCTGGGGTAGTGGTGGGAGACTGGAAATGGAGGGAGGCAGACTGTGCATTCTTGTCATCAGTGCTTTTTGGGAGCAGGCTTGAAGAGTCCCTTGAACAGTGCTTGGACATATTTTTGGAGAAATCTGGTTAGGTATCCAGAGCATGGGTGTCCCCTTGAACAGTGTAGCACGAGACACAACTGACCAGATGGCAAGACCTAATGGCCATGTGCAGTTTTTTATACACCCAAGTAATTTAATAAATGTTACAGTAGGTCCACACAGATGCTCAGACTAACCTATA
>PPHD01013034.1:0-17612 GCA_002909625.1 Bambusicola thoracicus | reverse complement strand
AGAAAAGAAAAGAAAAGAAAAGAAAAGAAAAGAAAAGAAAAGAAAAGAAAAGAAAAGAAAAGAAAAGAAAAGAAAAGAAAAGAAAAGAAAAAGAGAGAGGGAGAGGGGGAGAAAGGGTGAAGCTTTAGAGACTCAGGGACCCCCAGAAGGTGCTCAAGTACTCTTTCATATGGAGTAAGAGAGAAGTCAGTTTGGGCATCAACTGTTGACCAGAGATAACAACCCTGTAATCTATACAGAAATAAATAAATATATAAATTAATAAGTTCCTATTGAGGCTACTTTTAGGTGGTAGAAACATTACAATTCTTAACTACCATGTTAAGCTACAGAAGTCAATGGACAACCATGAAACTCCAGGGTGCCTATGTAATTTTTTTAGTGAGACGTCATACCCAGAAAACTAGCTGCCACATTTTGTCTATGAAGTCGGTCTCAGAGGTAGATAACTAAGGATTTTGATCTTGTAAGGAACTGAATACTTCCACTTGGACCTTGGTACTATGCTTAGGCCCTATAATGTACAAGATTGAGAAAGAACTGAAATCCCAGGAACTGATATTTTTAGGAAAAAAGTTGACATTTTCAGGATTTTTTATAAATACGAAGTCAAGAGAAAAAGTTGTAATCCCTGTGCTAGATGCAGTGGGCAAAAAGGAATGACAAGATTGGTAATACTAGTCAAAAACTGGTGGAAGATCTGCCTACTCGCTCAAATTTAGGTCACACACTGAAGCAAGCTCTCATAGGGATTGTAGTAATACTCCTTGCCCCTTTACTAGTGCTTAAATGGTATCCATATCTTTTCTGGTTTGATAAGATTTTGTTGGCAGATCCCTTTTTCAAGCCTCCATTGTACACATTGGCTCACATAATCCAAGTTAGATAGAAAAGCAATCAAATGGTATGAAATTATGGGGTACAGCACAATAGTCAAGTGACTTATGGGCACCACTTCAGAATGAGGTAAATGCACCAAAACTGGTAAATAAATTTTCATCTGATCTTTTTGAATTAATCATCTTGTGAGAACAGATCTAGGTTGAAACTGGAGCACAAACTACATTAATTAAAACATAGTCGTTGTGTTTTAGGAAGCACAAGTAGGAGATTAGGTCTCTTTCAATTCCAATTTGCAGTTCATCAGAGGGAATTCCAGGTTGGAAATAGGACACTGATGTGCTTCCTTTGGTCTGGCATGCAGAATGGCTCTGATGGCTGTTTCATCCTTATCTGCAGCAAGGTCAGAATGTTACCTTTACAGTGAAAGTTGCAGATTCCTCTCAGAAAACAAAAGCACTCCTCACAAAGAGGACAGCCTAAAGAGGAACAAAACTCTTATAGCTGTTGCCATTCCACAGTGAGACATGAAGGCTGGAGTTGCTAGCAATTCAAAGTAGAATAAGATAAATATTTATAACAGTAATTTTTTTCAACAATCACCAAGAAACTTGTGAAATTATGGAACAATTAAAGTCTTTGTTGTCTTCCTGGAAGATAATTTTAATCAAAGTTATTGAAATAGAATGTGGATGTGCTAGATGAACTACAGCAGGCTGTGCAAGAATTCCAAGTAAATTATTTTAATTATTTTAATGATTTCTTGTGATCTCTAAATCCATGAAGAATGGATGTAACTACCCAGTATCTAACTTAGGGTCTAGATCATAAAATCTTTGAACACAAAATTTTTACATATCAGATGCAAATTACACTTGTGTATTAATTTTTAAATAGCATTCAGTAGAATTCAAAACTTGCAAAAATATTAACTCTTTATGCCACATTTGAGAAATTCTCATCTTCTGTGGCTCCATGAGGATAGTCAGTTATATCCATAGTCATCTCCCGCCATGCAACTAGGACAAATGATTTTACTATTGCTTTCACTTGTTCACTGTTTTCCAAACAATACCAAAACCAGCCAATGTTAATTAGTTGCACAAATTCAGTATATAAGCTTTGAGGAAAAGCAACTTGTTCTTTTAATTTCCGGACATCTTTTGATGAGCCACCCAGTACTGACTCAGCGGTGCTGGACTTTCACTTGGGGCCCAGAACTCTGCAGCTGCTCTAGCTCTACATTTGCCTAGAGCAATGTGCCAGCTGTCTCTGACTGTATTACACCACAGTAATGTGAACAACTGGAAGCAATAATGTGTCTCCCCATTTGCCTAACAATACCAACATGAACAATAATTCAGAAGACTGAAGATTTGTGCTGTAATTTAATAAACCCCATGCACATTTCTACAATTGAGTATCACATCTGTGCAATGGATCCTAGAAGTGTAATATTCTTTTATAAGGGACCATTAACCAATCTTAAGTTTATAGGTTTCCTTAAATCTTTTTCATCAGCTGTTAAACTACAGTAAAGAGAAAATTGCCTCTTATGAGACAAGGGATAGTAAAATACAAAGACTGTGATTAAACGTCAATCAATTAAGGATTATAATATAATAAAAATGCTGACTGATGATTAAAATGAGTACTTTCTGGCAGAATTTTATAAGCATTATTAAGAATTGTTTTTAAAAAGTCAATTGAATAATCCCCCCTTACATCTTATCATGTACAGGGACACTGTCATATGTCTATTTAGAAAATAGGAGATTAAAAAAAAATGTTATTCTGACAAAAATACCTCAGAAGCAGTTTGTTGTCGATCTCCACGTTAAATAGGATACATTTCTTTCTGTCATTTATTTTATTATACCCCTGACTCCTCCATTTCAAATCCATTTCTGAGTGGAGTAAATATATACATTTTAGTTTCAGTTGGCATTTGGCAAGTTCATGCAACTAGGCTACATTTCATAAGAACCGGTAACAGATCATACAGTAAACAATATAAATAAGCAATACACAAAATATTATTTTGCGAAGCAGACCTAAGAGAGTAGCTCAGCTGTGAAGAAAGTGCTTGTTTGTGTCCATACTGAAGATAATTTAGTCATCTTTTATGGGAAAAAAATCCAATGGAACTTAGGATTAGACAGAGTTTCTACAGAAACTCTTATGTAGAAAGAACATTGATAGCAAATAATAATCTTTTTATAGTTCATATGAAACTTTCAGCAAAATGCTGTAGCACGGATATAATTTTCTATTAAATTCTACGGTCTGTTTCAAGAGAGTAATAGATGTTTTCATTTTCTTAAGGGAACTCCATATAATTTACACTGTGACTAATATTCTGTTCCTGTGATCTTCCTCCCACACCACTGAGAGGATGTGGATTAAAAAAAAACACATTTACATGTATATTCTTTATCATTACATTTATAAGTTTAGTTTTCTTTTTCTCTTTTTTTTTTTTTTCACCTGCTTTCCAAGTAAGCCATACTCCTTGGACTGTACCATGTTCTTGCCAAAGAATACCACTACTTTAAAAATTACGTATCACTTCCATTTCTGCATGGGTCAGACTAGCACTTTCAGAGATTATATCTCACTTTAGCTTGTCCTGATTTCCTCTGATTTTGCTGCTTTATTCTTATTCCTCTCTCTTCATCAGCAGGGAAATTCTTCTTACTTGCTTTCTTTTTTTAACCTCTATATAATCCTTAAAACTACTCTTCATCTTTTTTTCTGTACTTTCATCTTCCCTTTTAACTAATTAAGTAGATCCTACACTATCATATCTATCTCCTAATATTTAAATCTGAGAACTAGAGACTCTGTGAGCACTAAAATGAAGCTTTCTTATGAATTTGTGTCTGCACCTTGAGAAAAAGTATTCAAGAAAGTAGCCTATAATTTAAATTTTATTTGCTGTTAACGCATTTGTTGAGGGTTTTCTGCAATGTGAAATCCTGCTCTTGAGCTCCCAGTGTAGACTTCTTCTAGGTAGGTAGTGAGAAATATCCTTCTTCTCCTATCACCTTTTTGTTTCAACAAATTTAGTGAAAACATGGTACTGTTGCTATATGGCATTTAATTAAAACTCACCAATGGGATCAAAATTGTTAGGTGTCCTGGAAGTACATACAGAGTAGAGGACATACAGGCTGAGAGCTGGAGCTGTTCAGACTGGAGAAGGCTCCAGGTAGACCTGATAGCAGCTTTTCAGTATCTAAAGGGGGCATAAGAAAGAATGGGACAGTCTTTTTAGCAGGATCTGCTGTGATAGGACAAGGGGAAATGGCTTCAACTTGAAGAGGAGAGGTTTCAATTGGATATAAGGAAAAGTTTTTTTTTACAGTAAGGGTAGTGAGGCATTGGAACAGGTTGCCCAGGGAGGTGGTGGATGCCCCATCCCTGGAGGCATCCAAGGTCAGGCTATGTAGGACTCTGAACAGCCTGATGGAGCTGTAGGTGTCCCTGTTTGTTGCAGGTGAATTGGACCAGATGGTCTTTAAGGACCCCTTCCAATTCAAATAATTCTATTATTTTATGATGTAAAGAGGCTGGAGAGCATCCCAGGAGAAGGAATCTGGGGTGGATTCTGGATGACAAGCTGAATGTGAACCAGAAGTGTGCCCTGGCAGTCCAAAGGGCTGCACCCTGGGGTGCATCATGCACAGCACTGCCACCAGGTGAGGAGAGGAGAGGGGCTATCCCAGTCTGCTGTGTGGCCTCACCTCTTACACTGGGACCAGGACTGGGTGACACAATGTAGAATGGGAATAAAACTATTAGAGTGTGTCCAAAGAGGGGCAACAAAGATGCTGAAGTGTCTGGAGGGGAAGATACATGAGAAGCAGCTGAGATCCCTCGGTTTGTTCAGCCCAGAGCATTGCAGGCTGGGAGGGGCCTCATGGTGGCTGCAGCTTCTCACAGGGAGCGAAGGGGTAGTGCTGAGCTCTGCTCTCTGATAGCGATAGGGCCCGAGGGAACGGTATGGAGCTGTCAGGGGAGGGGCAGCTGGGGATCAGGGACAGGGTCTGCATTAGAGGGTGCTTGGGTACTGAACAGGCTCCATAGGGCAGTGGTCACAGCCCCAAGCTGCAGGAGCTCAAGAAAGATTTGGGCAATGCTCTCAGACATACAGTTAGAATTTTGGGTGGTACTTTGTGTAGCCAGGGGTTAGACTGGGTGCTCCTTGTAGGTTCCTTCTAACTCAGGACTTTATATGACTCTTTCTTTTTTAGTTGCATGGAAAGGCACAGTTAAATACATACAGCATGATCATCTACTTTCCTTAGGTGGTTTGGCTAAAGACAATTCTTGTGTTCTGTCTCTCCAGCTACTGCAGTCTTTCTTTTTCTGTTTCTCCCCATAGCCACAGGGTGCCTAGTGTAAATTGCCTTTTGCAGGTTGTTGTATTGCTCTTCCATCCTTCACCATTTGATTTCTCTTAAAGAAATGGATAGCAAAAATAGCATAAGCACTTAGAAATTTTGTCCCTCTTAGCTCACAGCCTCTTGTTAAGACTCCCTGTTCCTATTTCCTGTAACTGCCACAGATGATATTCTCTGATCCCCACCTCATTTTCCTTGTTAGATCTTGTGTTTAACAGACCTTTCTCCTCCTTTTGAATTCCTTGCCATAACTTTAATTTACAACAGGAAAGAAAATATTGTTTGTTTGCAAAATATCCTCCATCACTGTTGTCAATACTAGCAATTCCCAGTTCACCAGAACATAGCATCATTATTACCTTTGACTTTTTAAGACATACGCACTACAGTAAAGAGGAGAGGTAATTTGCTGAGATAGATATGTAATCAAAATAATTTGCTGTAATTTCCCAGCTGTTCATGATAGAGTGGAATTCATCTCATTCATTTTTAGATAAATAATACGTGTGTTAACTCATTACTATATCTTCCTACCCTAAATTCCTTTTATGATCAAGGCGTAGGAAAAGATTTCCAAAGCAGTGATTTCTGCCTACTATCATCATTTTCTTTAAAATGAATCAATCTGCTCTACGTACAGTCTTAAAGTTGATACCAGTGATTTGAATGGGAATCCTGCTATAAGAATTGTGGTAGAATCATATCCTTATACGTATAATTTAAAAAGACTACAACATTTTGTCAACGAGTTACAGGTATCTAGTTTAGAAAGACACTGATATCAAAAGTGCAATTATACTGGTGTGAGACTTCTCTGTTCCACACCTCAAGCCTTTTACAGTGGCAGAGTAAAAGCGCCTCTGACCCTATGCTGGATAAAAAGCTTCCCTAACTGACCTTTCCTATTGTGTGTTTGTCTCAGTTTGGCATCTCGTGACAGTAATAACCTGAAAATTATCTTCATCTCCTGCCACTTCTTGACAAGCATACTAGAACTTCTCCCAGGAGACATTGTCTGTTCATTGAAGAATAATAGCAGTAATGATGATATAATAAAGGAAAACTATTCAGGTCATCAAACTATGTACTCTATGTTTGTGTCTTAGCAGGACTAAAAATTCACTAAATGACTGTCTCAAAACAACAAACAATTTATTACTGATTTGCTTTTGTATCTTAAACAGATACTAATATAAATTTGGTTGAGCAAAACTAATATTGTGTAGTAGACTACACCTATTTTAAAATATGGGCTTGTTCCTTATATACAGCAGCAGTCATGCCTCACTGAGAAAGCACTGGAATTTTACATGCCTTGCAAAAGGTCTTAGTGGCTCCAAAGTCAAACATAAAACATGCAACAGTTGTGAAATGTGCAAGTATTCTGTTTGTGATGCTTGGAAACAGAGGAAAAAAAATACTCTTTTGAGAGAAAAAAATATATTTTCTTTCACATTTCAGTCTAAGTGACCAGACACACTGAAGAAATAGTGAGGATTATAGCTATAATAATCAGAATTTACAGCAAAAGGCCTTCTGTGAGATAAAGTATTTTTTAAAGAAGGCTATTAATGCTTGGTATATTTCCTATGGTGTCCCTTAATTTTTATCAGAAAGTTGTCTCTGTCATGTGTCAATCATAATAAATAAGGTATTTTCCTTCTGCATTATCTCAGTAAGTATTCTTTGTAATTGTAGTCATTTTATTACTCATGCACTGGGTTTAGTTTAAGGTAAACAGAAATCGGAAAATAACTCTAAGAAAATGGTTTTTAGACTGTATCAGTCTCTTCTGCCTTACACCATGGTCATTGTTGCTGATGCAAGATGTTTTATCCAGTTATCACGTTTTTTTTCCTTGAAAGACTGATGACTGAAAATGCTGCACTAGTAGTTATCCATCACATGTGCCTACGGATGACCACAGTCCTGTCTGTGATCCATTCTTATACCAATGAAGTTTGGATCTCTGCCAGCCACAGAGCCTCATTACACCACTTAGAGAGAATCAAGGAACTTGAATGATTTCCTGATTGTTATAGATTATTGAACTCCTTCTAGCCCAATTGTGCTGAAGGCTGGGCTTGAATAAGACAACTTGGAATCCAAAAGCAAATTATATGCAGTAGGTTTGTTCTTCATAGCACTGTGCTATTTTGCTTACAGCCAAGTAGTGCCTTTACAGAAGCAAATTGTTATCCCTCAGGTGTCTTCCTGAAGCACCTTTTGCGTAAAAAAATTGCTCCTCAGCCCCCAAAACTAGCACTACTAGAATTCATGGAACTCGGATTTCAAATATTCATAAATCTCCAGCCATGGTGTGGATGATAATGTTATAGTCTTAAGACACAGACATGATCTTTCCTTATTTGCCTTAGTTTACCCATTTTTGTGCACCATTATTTGCAGTGATTTATTAAATATGTTCAGTATACTTTTCCAGTTAAAGCAACAACAAAGCATCTTTTAATATGAGTCAAATTTATAAGTAGAACATACTAATTGTTCTTCCTTATAGCACTATGCATGCTTTAGAGCAATTTTTATGTGTTTACTTGTGAACATAAGAGAATGCTTGTACAATTTTCATGTCAAAGTGTTGGAAAGAGTTTAAGTAGTTTAACAGAGCAAATTCTACTATTGTTTACTCTGTGGTGCTTTTGCTATCTCTTCTGAGCAGCTGAGGAGAATTACAGTAATATAGTCACATATGTGTGCAGCTACTGGAATACACCAGTCTATGAATTTATGTGGAAGTTTAAGGACATTAGATTTTTTCCTATTGGTCCTATGGTCACTTAATTGGCCATAATTCATTAGTAGATTTGCTACTTTACTTCCAGTAAACTGATAATATTATTTGCTTTAAGTCTAGTTGTCATTCAGAAGGAGCTGCTTCTCTATCACCTTGGGTTTGCAAAGATACCTAGGCAGAACTGAAAGCCGGGTCCCAAAATACTTGCTTGGTATTTGGTGTTTTGTTTGGTTTTTCAGGTGAACTGGGGTATGGATAACTATGCAGAACAAGAGACAAAAACAAACTGAGGTAGTACCAAAAGTCTGGAGAAAGCAGTGGAATATAGAAGACAAAAAGAAATGATTTCTTAATTTTTAATCAGCATGAATGCTGAAGAGTCCTGAACTGTGATTTCAGAAACTACTTGCCCTTGACTGGCTGATCCAGGGAAAGGAACAATATCCTCTGTAACAGTGTGAATCTGCATGGCCTTCCGTTAGGAGTTAGAAAGAAATTCTTCCTATTGAACAAAACTAGCAAGAAATGTGTTGGGTTCCTGGGGCAGTGAAACTCAAGTGCACATACTATGTGTTTGTATCTGTCCTACCTATAGTTTTGATAACTTTACCCAAATTTTTTATCACTTTGGCAGCAGTAGGAAGGCCTCAAATTTCTGTAAAGATGGAAAGAAGAGCAGAACAGGGACAGCACAAGGGAAAGGATTGTTACACAAGAGCACACTGTCAAGATACAGGCTGATAAACTCCAGTAGATTCTCAGATTTCTTACAACTTTGGGAAGGAGGATCCCAGTCAATGGCAATAAAACTTTCACAAATTGAAAAGGCTAATTAAAAAAAAAAAAAAAAGAAGTTTGGAAGAAGGGTACTTGATGTTGAATTTATCTCACAAAATGAAAAAGGAAATTTAAATGTTTATATTTAAATCTGCATGTTAGGTCAGATTTCAATTCAGCTGTCCAAGTACAGATACACACTGTTATTTTAGATGCTCCTGAGTATCTGAAACAACCACGTGCAGCTGGCAGATATTGTACAAGACCTACAAGAGAAACGTATGGTCTTGAAAGTCATCTGGAGGCCAGAAGGGACATTCTAGGGCATCTGTGAATGCAGGAGATGTCTATATTTTGGATATCTATATTTTAATAGCCTTACTGAGCTGTTCTTCTAACTAAACTTAAGTTTTTATGTTGAGTGAATCACAAACCCAAGTACATGTTAAGTAAGCTAACACTTAAGGAGCTGGAGTTTCATTTTAGATTACTAAAAAGATTTTCCCAATTCATACTTTTCTGGGGTTATTTAGCACACTGCTACATATCTTCTTACTTTGTTTTTATAGGAAACTACTTTTTCCTCTTTCCCCTGCCCTGCTAACCCCTAACACTGAGGCAAAACCCACTGACATGCTTCCTGGTTAAATCAAGCTATAATGAAATACTTTCTCGGTGACTTAAACAAGTCTCAAAGGAAAATCTAGTGAAACAAATGTCAGGGTTGCGTCCTTTAATGTTTTCTCCTGAAATCTTGAAGTAGATCCTGGGTGACTCCACAGTACTGGCTGCAGAATAAAACCCTTAAATAAAACATCAGAAGTGTTTAAAACTGAAAGGTGTGTGCAGGGAGGGGGCAGAACCCCATTAAGGAACAATAAAATAAAAGAACCAACAGTCTGATCACTGTTTGGATCTTTAAACTTTTCCTGAACGGTCTTTCCAATGCTGTTTTGGAATAGCAGATTGCATTGTTGTAAAACACACGTGGATGGATGGCTGAAACTGTAGTCTGCATACATTGGGTGAAATGTATCTATTGACTTACAAGCTGGCTGCATGTGTCAAAATGCAATCCAGTATTTTTGTAATAATAGCTAGCAGTCATAGTTGTAAATTATTTATGGAGACTATTCAATGCAAACAGGTTAGTGCACACATCCTCTTCAGCTTGACTGCCCTGGTTTTAGATCACTCAGACATTCAGCTCCTTAGAGATCTGCTCTTATCATTGCAAACCCTAAAAAGGTACCAAAACTGCAGTCATTTCAACAGCTCAAAGCATCTCAGCCATTTGCTAAAGTTCTACCTCAAGGTTCAGTGAATAAACACCATTTCTCCCCACCTCTTTCACAGCCACCCTGGCCCCAGCAATGTAAGTTAATATCAGACATGAAGAGAAATCGATCTCCAGAGCTAAAATTCCAGTGTGCTTCACTATCTTTGTGCAGAAACATGGAAGAATGTACATAGCAAAGGCCACCAATGATCTTAATACAAAGTGACATTTCACTAATGCCGTGTTTCAGGAGATGGGAAACAGACAACCATCCAATGCGTACGTCTGGTTAAATTCAAATAAGTTCAGCTCCGTATTACGATCAGTACACTGATTTTCAAGTGCGCACAACTATTGACTCTCATTAGCATTTTGTCCTCACCAGTCCATTCCAAGCAGCTGCACCCACCTTGCAAAGTCAGAGCAGTGCAGGTTACTGAATCTTATGTTTGAACAGCAAGGAACTGTAGAAAAAGTGATCCATCATGTACAGAAAAATGCCAGGACTTGACTGCTGTGACAGGCATAGTATGTCGAAACATTTACTGTTTATTAGTTTCTCTCCAGGACAAGGCAAGTCAGCAAGAGCTTTGTGGGGGCTGCTTTTGCCACAAGTTACTCCTGATAGCTCTGAAACTGAGACAGTGGTGAAATCCAGTTGTGTTCAGTTATTTGCTTGCAAACGAAATGGAAGTTTAAAATGCGTTAATAGTACTGACCTCTACGCAGCTCTGAGTGGATTTTCTTTCTGACAATTTAGGCAACCACAAGCCTCTGCCTCAGTCTCAGACATTTGGACTTAAGCCTTTATCATCCGTAACACTGAGCAAAGAGAAAATCCTCACAGAAAAGGTTTCAGAATGAGAAAATGGGACTGTGAACCTGGACAGAGACCGCTGACATCATTTTTCTTCATTCCTTCAACCTCCTTGCATGATTTAGCTTACCCCCACCAATTGCCCTAGCCTGCTCCCCTGTTAGGCAAAGAAGAAAGTCCTGTCCATGTATAAGTGTCTGTTTACATGCTACCCAGAAGTAACTCCAAGGCATAATCTCAATGAGAAACCTGCCTGCGGCTGAGGAGATTAAGCACCTGAAATCAGCTCTTCATACTCACTCACCTCTCAGAGCTCTTCCTGTCACACAGCTAGAGTCTCTAGGGAAGTATACAGTGCTGCTTATGCTTTATTCTCCCCAGGGAGTATGGCCCAGAATCTGATAAAATTTCCAATGCAAAGGCAAAAAGGAGAAAATTGCTTTGCCAAAGACAAGGTTTGCACCACTGAAGGATGGAAGTGTTACTAATTAATTAATGCACAACATGGAGTAATGACAAAGTGTAAAGGATCAGCAAGTGGACCTGTTTCCAAGGAGGGGAGAACAATCACAGCACAGTGCAGCATGCGTGTGACAAAGCAATGCTGGTAAAAATATGATATTGAGTTACTAACTCAATATAATAGACCCATGTTTCAGATGGAGCCCATATCATAAGGCCAGAGCCTATGCACATCAGGTGCTGCCATTTCATTTTTCTATTCTATTCTTGATTCTGAAGCTAAATTGGATCAACGAGAACATCTACCAGAAAGTCAGTGCCCAGGAATAGATACAAAGATCTCTCAAACTTTCCTCTGTGACACATCTTTCATACAGATGGGATGAGAAAGAAGGTCCAAAAAGCAAAATTGAGAAAAAAAGATATACAAAGAAATGTAAATGTATTTACAGATAATTTAAATGCATAATTACAGGAAACAAAATCATATAATTTTCCAGTTAAAGGCAGCTGGAAAACAAAAGCAAACCCAACCCCTTTGATACATTTTGCAGGACTCAAGGAAGGACTGTACAAATCATAGGAATTTTCTGGGGCAGGATTCAGGCATAATTGTTATGGTTGATCATTATTTCAAATATGGGACAACCAACTAACATCAGGAAAACAAACTTCTATTTTTTTTTCTCATTTGTACACTGTCATGCCAAAGAACCTGAATCTGTATTCCTTATGAGCCGCACAATTCACACTTGCTGAGTGTCTGTTCAGTTCTCTGTGTGTTGGTTCTAAAACATCTTGGCATGAGAGAGAAGCTCGGTGCAGAAGGGTGTGAATGCAGTGTATGCTGCGAAAATCCTTATTGTGAATACATCTGCTTCATTGGTCTTACTGCTAAATTATTTGCAGTACTTCTTTTAGAAAACTGAGAAACACTGACTTCTTCTGAGGGAGACTTTTCCCACCTGAGCTGGTTAGCAGAAATTAATTTCCTTCTGGATGTGTCAGAGGGCAATTCAGCCCACGTATTATCTCAGTCTACCACCGGAGCTGCCCATCTTTCTCCATCTCCTCCAGAAGGAAACTGAGTGACTAACACACTGCAATCGTTAAAGGTTTTAGTTAGATGAGAGCATCCCATCCTAATGATTCCATCTACATGAAGACTTGATTTTAATAGAGGTTAACTGTTTCGTTCTTATTTGAATTTATCTCACACGTTTCTTCCCAACTGCAAAATTAAGGACAATTACATTGTTTTGAAGAAGACTATCAAGCCTTTCAATAATTAAGAGAACACTGGAATTATAAAACATTTTATAGTTTCTTTTAACAAGATTTTACAGGCTTTTTTTTTTTTCTTTTAGTTCTCATTGGGCACATGATGATGAAACAGGGCAAAATGTTCTCACTAGATTTCAGTAACTATTTTCAAATTAATTAATTTCCTGCAAAAATTAATGGCCTACTCTTGTCTGTTTCTAACATTAAGTAGCAGCCACTGTAGACATCCAAATCATTTTATTATTCCAAAATTTTAGGCTGGTTTTATAAACTCTAGAAGGTATCTTAACAGGAAATAAGAGTTCTTCATATGAAAAATGGAAAATTAGACAGATGATATTTTTACATAGTGCTGAGATGGTGACTCCTCCTTTAAGGATATGTTATACATACATCTAATTGTAATATTCAAAGAGCAGTTTAATGGAAAGAAAAAAAAAAAGACTCCCAAATACTGACAAAAGAATATAAAATAACAATGGATATCTTATTTCCATAGGCTACAATAAATCTTTAAGTGCAAGCAACTCAGCTGCTTTACAGCCTGCCCTGGATTTAGGTATATATGTATGCATATGTGTACGTACATATTCATGTGTGTGTAGGTCTAGCAATATATGAGATAATGAATATTTTTAGTTACATTCATTTTTAACACAAGGAATATACGTGAAGTTGAAGCAAAACTGTACAGCAACACTAATGCAGAAAGCTAGAAAGGTTAATATCCTCAGTAGATGGTATCATTTCATCAATAACAGAACTATTCAATGACCCTATACTGGAGTGAACTCAGCATAATCAATTAACTTTGTCAAGTAAACAGATCTGTCCCTTTGGCTGCTGTGTAACTTGATATTTCTTCCTGTTCTTACTGACTCCGTGAATGGAGAAATAAAATACCCTGAAATTATACCAGCTCTGAGCGAGGAAAGAAAGCTATTTAAAAAACTGCTACACTGAAATTGTCTGTCACTCTTAATCAGAGGGTTTTGTCTTCCAGCAGAGAAGAGCTCAGTCCAGCATCACAGAATGCTTAAACAAAAGCAGTATTTTCCATGTTTTGATGAATTAGATGCAAATCAGCTGGCAAGCAAAATAAAATAACTAATGTGCCTCACACCACTTGACATAGCTGACTTGCATAATTACCCTCACAATGTACCATCCTTCCCTTGCTTTATCATTTGTCTTTCTCTTGTTTTTGTTTTGGCTTTTAGAAAAGTAATAATGTAATTACTATAACAGTAATTTGAAAGTAATGATTTCTGTACACATTAGCAGGCTCTGAGACACAATCTATGATAGGTCATGAGACAGTGGTCTCAGACTAGCCTTGTGTAGTTTGCATTATGAAAAAAAAAAGGCAAGGGAAGGAGAGATCATTACTCTGCATAATTAGCAGGCTTAATTAAAAAATGGCCTGAGATATCAGCTGTAGCAACAGCTCAACAAACCCCCTAGGGCTTGTTCATGGATTCTGCAGCATTCTGATTATACTAGTATGAATCTAGAAATAGCCACCTGGAATTGCTCTGTCAGAAGGGCATTTGCTAAGTGCTGGTGCACTGTTATTAAATCATTTTGGCACAATTTTGCACAATGATACAGGCTTTTGAACTGCTAGCAGAGTGAAAAGAAACTATGGAGGGTAAAGTGGAGTAATTAACCGCATGGCATTTCAGTGTTCCTCCTTTCTAATAAATGTGGGCATTCAGAGATATATTTGTCCAAAATTCTCAAGTTCTATAAGACCTTATCAGTTTGATTTTATAAAACAAAACTCAGCTATGATAGCTTTAAGAAATTAAATGATCTTTACTTTGAACTTCAAAATTTCAAGTGGATTGACATGAGTGCTTTTAAACACCTCAGATTCCCAATATTCATACAGAGATCACACTTCAAGTTCAACACCTCTCTTTGCAAAATCAAGACTGTGTTTATTCTACTACATACTAGAAGGTACATCAAAACCCATCCTTACCTACCATGTAAATGGACCATTCATTAACGGCAGACTGTCATGAATACATCAGGGACTAGACAGCAGTTAGCAACATAACTGAGCAAGTTAAGGAGCGAAGATGTTTCTGTGCTATTAAGCGAGAGAGTGATTTAATCCAGTCAGAGCATCATTACCTGAAGTGGAACCTCACTAGGACATTGAAATTCACAGTGATGATTAAAAGACAAATCATCCCTATGTACATCCTTCACAGGCATCAGCAGTTACAAGGCAAAGATGGGATTGTACCAGAAAGGCAGACAACTGATGTACTTTTTCAGAGAGCTTTTGCAGGCTGATATGGGGGGGATTTTTTATTATTATAACAGTTATTTATACCTGTTTAATAACATAATGCCCCAAGGAAGAAAACAGAGAGACTTTGTTTATTCTGCCAGTAAAGACATGACTTTCTGTTCTTCCCACGAAGGTCAGAGGCTGTGAGCAGGCAAGGAAAATGCTGCAGTCCCTGAGGCCCAGCCTGTGACAGTCTGTTACTGCAACACCCACTGGCAGCACCCTCACACACCTTGGGCATATCACAGCTCTTGGAGACTGCTCACAAGTGCTGGAAGTAGCGTGTTCTCATCAGCACCACTTGCACACTTCAGGAGCTCACCCTCTCCAGAGACCCTTTTAAATACAAATCCTATTAAGATATTTAGATAATGTGGGAAGATGCTTCCTTTTATGCTGAGCCCTTCTAGCTGACTAGGCAGAGAAATCCGTGCTATCTGTGACTAGATAGAAGCTTTCTGGCATGTTTAACATCTTGGGAGCATATTTTTGTGTTTCTTTAGGTTAAAGATATCCTCCTAGGAACTTATCTATCAGAGAAGGGAGCAACTAAGGAGTAGATATGGCTGTGGGGAACAGACAAAAGTTTCTGTTTCATGGGAGAATCCTGAACCAACACAGTCCTGAAAGGGAATGAAATATTGTGCGATATATTCTCTACAAAGTGTGCTTTTCATTAGGAACGACAGACTTTCCCTATTCCTAAACAAAAGGCATGAAGGAAAAGCAGAAATTATCAAGAAAAATGACTGAAGGATAAATCGATACGAGGTGAAAGGTCAACAAGCAGCCTGCTGTTAGTCTGCCAAAAAGTATTTAATATGCTCATTTGATATTATTCACATTTGTTAAGAAAAAAAATGATGTGAGAGGAAGACAGACACGCGGCAATACGGCCTTTTTGACTTGGGGAGAGAAACGTCTCTTCTGAGAACCCTACTTTAATTTGAAAGTGGTGCTTATCCCCAGAGCTTTGACACCCCTTGAGGGTTATCCATTATTGCAAATGCAATGACAATCTTTCAATACAGACAAATTAGCAATTTTCTACAGAGCTAATTCAGTTCTCCGAGTTACTTTAATTTATCAGAGTTTAATTACCGCTAAAATTGTACTAATGCAAATTATAGGTGGCAGTCGTGTAACGCATGTTATTTGATACCTGATGCTAATTCTTGAAAAATAACATTTGTTCTGTTAGGACAGGGCCTAGTAATTTCCACTGATGAGGATGTACACATCTGACAAAGATTTTTGACATCTCCTTGCTGCTTCTGTAGATTTCTGTTGTTATCCCGATGTTCAGTCTCTTCCATAAGCTGCAGTTTAGCCTGTTCTCTGAGATGGAGAGTTTTCTTGGCATTTTTTCAGTCTTATGTTTAAAACTGTTCAGCTCTAATTACTGTTCTAATTACCAGTCAAAGAAATTATGAGGAAAATTAATGAGATTAAGAACCCTATTAAAAAGGGTTCAAGTATATCTATATGTTTCAAACAGGGTAACATCAGTATTCCAAAACTAACCCTCCTCTTTCCACCCCCTGCCAAAAAAAAAAAAAAAAAAAAAAAAAAGGCAAAGAAAAGCATGGAAACCAACTATAAAGTGCCAACAGGGTGAACATCCGACACACTGATGTGTATGTAAGTTCAGCTGACAGAGATACAGAGATATAAGAAATAGGTGAGGAAGAGACCTCCTGGGTCTGCACAGATACTTGTGTGATACAACTCTTCTCACAAATGGATCAGATTGCAATTTTAAAACTACTGAGACTTTTCCTGGTGGTGTTCATGCTGAAAAGCTGTGCCAGTGTCCTGTTTTAATGAGTAGGACCTTTCTCTTGATTTTCAACCTAAGTTTAGTCTCAGCAACTCTAAATGCAGATCTTTTGCCAACACTTTGTCCTTCATAATAAATATGTCTCTTTTACCCTGCCTGCCAACCCTCCTGATGCACTGAAAACAATGCTTTCCCTTTTCACCTTCTTATTCTTTGCTCGTATTTCCTTTCTTTATTCTCTTGATTGTGTTAACAGACTCCTTTGCACCTATATCTGTTTGGATTCTTCTCTCTTGAACTGGGAGGACAGGAATTGCATTTAATACTTCATTTGTCTTGGGAGTATCTTGTACAAATCCTCCATTAGTTATCTCAGTGGGAAATATCTCCACCACACACTTGCTTGGCTTTGCCCCAGCTACGGCCAGCTGGTGGCTCATGCCCATTTGGTGATCAGTCAACAGCACGTGTGAATCTTTATTCACATGGTGAACTTGCACTCTGCTTGCATTTTGTAGCTGGAGTTCTTTGTATCAGTTCCCCATCAGTTCCCTGTGCATGACTGATCTGCTCTGCTGAACCACTGAACTCAGAAGCTTAACTACAACATTTTAAATCTGAGTGCTTCAGGATAGGCAGTAAAATCCACATTTAATAAGGAATTAAGTGAAAACTCCTAGGAACTCATCTAATGTAAAACCTATCAGTTTTTAGGCACTCAAATATTGCTCTTCGTAGAGAAAAATCAGTAGATCTCTTTACTCTTCATGTAAAAATGTGTAATTCTGTCTTCTTAACTCAAACACAGTGTTGCAAACAACCATTTGTGCACCATTTGGAACATTTCTTGTCCTATTTCCTTAGATGCCTAATTTTTAAATAAAAAAAAAAAAAGGAGGAAAACAAA
>PPHD01013033.1:0-17612 GCA_002909625.1 Bambusicola thoracicus | reverse complement strand
GCCTGTTCCAGCATCTCACCACTCTCCTGGTAACCTGAAGTACTGCAACCAGGCCTGCACCCCCTGGCACAGGAAAGATGGTGAGCTGCTGAAGCAAGTCCAGAGGAGGGCTACAAAGATGATTTAGAGGGCTGGAGCATCACTCCTGTAAAGAAAGGTTGAGGGAGCTGGGCTTGTTCAGCCTGGAGAAGGCTCCAGAGAACTTCATTACAGCCTTCCAGTACTTGAACAGAGCTTCCAAGCAGGAGGGGGACTGACTTCTTACACAGTCAGACAGCAATAGGACTAGGGGGAAATTTTTTCAGTCAGTGTGGTGAGGTGCTGGAATGGATTCCCCAGGGAGGTTGTGGATGCCCCATCTCTGGAGGCAGTCAAAGCCAGGTTGGATGGTATCCTAGGCAGCCTGATCCAGTGGCTGGCAACCCTGCCAATGGCAGGGGTGATGGAACTACATAATCCTTATGGTCTTCTCCACCATAAGTCACTTTATGATTCTATGACCCAGACTGAGGGCCCATCACTCACCAGGACATCCTTTGGTGTCCTGCACCTCTAGCACATCCAAGGGGTCAAATGGAGCTTGTGAGGAGGACAAGGCAACCCTGAGAGCACCACAGGCTACATGTGTCCCCTGGGAGCATCATACTGCCCTTCTCCTCCTGCAGGTGGAGCAAGAAAACGCAATGCAATCAATATTTCCCTCCTCCTGGCTTCATGTTGCAAGTTCGCCTATAAATACTGCTTTGATCTGGCTCTTGGAGCAGTTGAGCTGAATCTCAGTGCCTGGTGTCATTTTCAATAAGAAACTAGGCAGCAGGAGACTAAAGCACATGTATTTTCTTCAGCTCCAAGAGTTGTAACCTCTACCCGCTCTGCCCTACTGTATTTTATATCTAGGGAAGTGTAGATTATTATGAATAAATACAGACTGGGATGAACTGTCCCGTGCATGTATCTACTCATTTCTCTCTCAGTAAGAAAATAACCCACTGCTGGAGTCCAGACTTTCCTGGCAGCTTGGAAGCCATGATAATGCAAATTCTGTCCAAAGGCAAACATCTGGTATTTTCTTTATACAGGGCTTACATTTTTCCACAAAGAACAGGGAGGCAGAAATACATCTCCATGAGGAAAATGAACTATGACCACGCAGCAGCTGACTCTTTGCAGGTCACAGTACAGAACTCCATGCCAGGAGTAGTTCTCAGAGAGCACACGTTCAGTCAGCAAGAAAGAGCATAGGCATCATCAGAAGAAAACTACTGACTTTGGAGAAAACAAAGGAAGTTGGTGGAATTCCATTCTTGTGTACTCTGGTGTGTTTTCATCAACAACATTCATATCATATCCTCATGTCTTCTCTTTCCCACCATCATTTTCTGTGCAAGTATTAATTAAAAGGACGCACGGTATTTTTCAAGAAGTCAGCATTATAAGCACTTGGTTCATGGCGTTTGTGTAATATTTGCTGCCCCAGAAACATTACACTACTGTGGGTGGTTGCCCAGAACATGTTTTTTCCCCATCTCTTCGTTAGAATTCTAGTATGGCTATTAAAATCTTGGCATACTATTCCCCCAAATTAGAAATGTAGGTGGAGATAACACAAAGGCAAGTTTCATGAGCACATTCTTTAAGAAGAGCAGTATCCTACAAATCCCCCAGCAAGCACTTACTGGCACTTCTACTAATGTAGGTAAAATCTACTGGGTTCTCGGAAAAACAATCACTTCAGTCTTGTTATCAGAGGACAGAATCTGGGTCAACAGATGCATTTTGGATATGTACCAATTCTTAAATGATTTAGTATTCTGATCTGTGGATACAAAAAGCAATTTCCTACATCAGCAGTACCCTTTGCACAACATGCAATTTCATCCTACCACCTACACTGTTGTAATCATTAAATGTTATAAAACATCTCTGATAAAACAAAAGAAAGATTCTGATATATGACTATAATGTAAATCGGTGCTTTGGATTATGGTGTGATACTAGTTCAGTTATTTATATGTGTTTCAACTAAAAACATCCTGCTGGATTTCAACTATCACAAGATTAATCTCACTAATACTTTATATATACAGATGGTCAGACAAGAAAAATTAGACAAATATGAAAAATATATTCTTCTTGTATAAAATGATTTGTCTCCTAAAAGATTATAGCTGGAGCTTCTAGTACCAAGAATAACCAGACTAACATGGGCTCTCTGCTTTGTGGGAAGTTCTTTGTTCTGTCCCACCTCAAAACTCACTGTAAGACACTGCAGAGCTACAAAGCATGCAAACAAAACAAAACATGACTTTTGTAATGATGTATCTTAGCAACTACTCAGAGTTGTTTATAGCTGGAGACTTACTCACATTCACCCAACAAGTCCCAGAGAAGCAGCAGGACAGTTCTATGAATTACATATTTCAGCACTGTAAGCTGATACCTGAAAACACACTGTGTCAGCATACCCCAGTCACTGCATTTAATTAACATCATACATCCAGAAATACAGTGCCAAGTAGAGTGTCATCACTGAGCAGAGGCAGAGGACCTGCATTTGGGTTCTACATGGACCATCTACTGTTGTGCTTTACAAATTGATTTACATGTGTTAAAACACAAGGTCTCTGCAGAAACAGATGTCTAAGAGATGTACGCTCTAAAGTTCATCTAATGCAAGACTTTGATTCTCACAACTTGTGGATAAATAGCTGATCTGCTAAGAAAAAAAGAACATGGCCAGAGCAAACATTTCTGGCAGCATGAGAATCAAAGGGGTCTCAGATAACCAGAAAAAACAAAGGATGCTGACATCAAAATATTGGCAGCTTTCATTGCTGCCTTTCTTTCCAAATAAAACGGGCAAAGAAACAGACTAGCTTTCCCATCCAAGCTCAATTCTCCAGTGAGCAGCATTCTGCAGCAGTAATTATAATCCTGTATTTGTGTGCACACTAATTTCCCGGGCAAGTTACATTTCAGCTGGAACATGTTGGCATATAGAGACCAACCTCAATAACAAAAATAGCTGCTGAGTTCAGCAACCTGCAGCTTTTATAGTTGACCTTGCAGTTCTGCACAACAGTGGCTCTGGGCCACTTTGCTATTTCAAAGGAGAGAGCGTGGCTCTGGGAGTCTCACGGGGACTAACGAGACCCAAAAGATAAGTGGTTTCCTGGCTCAGTTTTTATTGTTTAACTTGGTTGTTCTCATTTTAAAAGTATTCTGGTCCTCTTAATATTCTGCATTCCACCTCTGATTGGCAGAGCTAATCTCACTTGTGCAGTTTAATGCACTCCTTGGACTTTTCCTTAGTTTATGCAGTTTATGTATTTGAACTCTTCCTTTTTGCACTCCAGCCACAGCGAGCAACTATCAGTGCAATTAATCACAACTCAATACCCCAACTGACTACAGAAATAAAATTACACACACTAAGAACAATGACTAAATGCTAAGCGGTTTCAAGCCAGTTTGATGCTCTAAGTCCGCTTATCTGCTCAACTGTGTGATTCTGGCTATTAGCATACCCAGCTGGCTGTAAACGCGCAGTGGCAAAGGAGCACAAATGCTTTGGAACAGTTCCTTCTCATTTTCTTTTGAGTAAGAAGAAATTTCATGAGCACTTTCTACTCAAGTCTGACTGCAGTCAGAGCTTGAGCTATTTGCTATTACACCACTCCTCTCCATTAGCAGAAACTGCGGAAAAGCTGGCAAGCTTTAGGATGCTCACACACTCACACACAGTCATTTAATCATTTCCACCCCATTTCTGCTGCATTGTTTAAAAAGCCCTTCAAAACTACTTAAAAAATGCTTTACAGGTGTTGATGGCATGGGAAACCACATTCCCAGCCACATAAAAACAGAGTTGGCCACTCTCACAAAACATTCACACAACAGCATGCTCATGTTTATAGAAATCCTCACTTAGTTTGGCCACACCAGACACAGCACAAGGAAAGAGAAAGGAGCAGCATCTTCACTGCTTTTTGCAAATACAGTAATTACAAACCATTGCTGCCACTACCTCCAGACCTGCTGGCAAAAGATTAATTACAGACGTACCATACAACACATGCAGAGGGATAACTTATTGGAAAATAACGTATCTGCATGTTCTCTTCAAAATTACCATTATGGAAATCCCAGCTTGGACTAATGTTTATCCAGTGTGCTCTCTGCCTCAAGAAGAGGGGCTGCCCAGCGAGTGGGGATGTGGAAGAGCATATTTGCCATTGTCCAAGCTCACAGTGTTTCATTTGTGTAACACTGAATCCCAACTTAATTAAAAAAGCTCCAGAGACCAGGCAGATCTCAATATACATGAGCAAGTGGTCGAACAGCCCCATTTACATGTGCCACAGTTCACCAGTATTGCTCCAAAAGGCACCTGCTTCAACAGTCTCATCTGATTCTTACAAACAAGCTACACTTTGCATTTCTGAATTTAACAAAGATCACACAGCTGCCAACATACTATCAAAGCCTAAAGACCAAATAAATGTTTGGCTTCCCTCCAACCATCCTTGCTATGGTATTATTACTGACAATAGAGCCAGGGCAACAAAAGCAATGAGATGGCAAATTTACACATGTGCCACGTTTTTATACATTGTCTACATTTGCCGCTACAAGACTATAAGCAGAACATTGGTGAGCATCTTTTGGTTGCAAAACATGACCCATTTCAGGGCTTTATGAAAGCTGTATAATGTTGATCGTATTTAAAAAAAACTGCAGATGGGGAAAATTACCTAAGAAAAACAACTCAAAGGTGTTTTGTTTATTTTCCCATGTGGGCATTAGAAATAGATCACAACTATTTTCTTTGGGCTGCATTTTGCACTTTACAAAGAAATAGTTCAGCACCCATATGAACTGGAGACCTGACAGCTGATGCTTCATTTAGTATCTGCCCATTCCATTTTAATACACACATTCCCTGGCTGTTGCAACAGCAGCAGCATAAGCATGTCCAAGGGTAGAACCTGCAGTTGACCTGGGCAGAAGAGCTCTGCCACATTTAACATCACAGTTAATATCCTGGCTACCCTCTCATCAAAATCCAATTGCATCTGCAGATGAAAACTTCCCATGAGACAGTAATATAACTTTCTGATCTGCATCAGATGATAAGGACAGCAAAGGAGGACAACTTCTCCTTTAGTTCCGCTCCCATTTGGTGCACTCCCACTATACACAGGTCCACAAGAAGCAAACAGCAAGGAAACAACACCAGAGCTTGGAGGGAACTCATGACACTACCTGCAGTGGAGTCCAAATGTGGTCTTAGAAAACACACCCCAACCTAGAGGAACGTGAAGCATATAGCACCTTGCTGCTCTGCACTATGCTATCACAAACAGCCATCCTGTCTCCTTCCTTTCCTCTAAATTCAGACTATAAGCAGAGAGAGGGTGAAGACAAGATGTAAAAACAGCCTGAGAAGGAAATAAAGCCAGCATTCCCACTTGCCATCTCCTGCTGCCAAGGCAAAACTAAGTAGTGAACTACTCTTGCAATTGTTAGACTCCCATGGCACAGGGCAAGCCTTCAGCACTGCCCCTGCATCATAGTCATTCCAAGGCATGCCTGAGTCTTCCACTGACTTCAGCCCTTGGCCAGGCCACAGCTGGCACCCAGCCTCCAGCTCTGGGATGGTGTGGGCTTCTGTTCACCCCTGCTCTGATTTCCAGACTTGTCTAACCTTCCTCAGCTCTTCTCACTTGCACATTCCCCACTGGCTTAAAGGAAGCTTGCCTTAGGCTTGCAAGACCATAAGGACACACTCACCCCAGAAAGATAAAGCAGGAACAGTGTTCCTGCTCACAAGACAGCATTACTCCACACTTTTGTTTGATTTCATTGTATTTTAGGAGAGGCAGTCCTTAGAAGGAAAGGCAAACAGAGCAAAAACTGAGACCTGGATGTTGTTGGAAATGTCTGCTTCCAGCATCCCATTGTCCCTCAACATTTTCAGGCTGTGGATTTATTTTATTTTCCTTCAAGGGTTCTTTTAATGTATTCCTTCTTCAGTGTTTGAGGTGTCTGTATAATTTTAAAATTAAGGATTAGATAGGATTAAGACCTTGCTAGGCTGCCTCTCCCACAGCGCACTGCCTTCACACGCATGCCTCACACCCACTGCCAGTGCAAGCTCTCACACTCACTGCAGTAGAGATGAATAGCAGCTTGTTATATGCTGTAGGATAAAATCAGCACCTGCCCAATTATATATTTAGCTCCTCCCTGGTCTGTCCTTCATGTCCTTTATCTTTCATGTATTGTTTTATATTAACAGTACTTCACGAAGTAACTGCCTACCTTCTAGTTACCTCAGACACGCTTCTCTGCAACATGGAATGTCAGCTGCTGCAAGGTCTCCCTGCCCACCACATAACTATGCCTGAAGGAAACTCCCTATCTCTCCCAGGTTTGTGGATGCAGCAAGTCTACTTGCTCCTGTTTGGCTCAGGTCATTCTCCTCCTCGTGTACACATTTGCAAAGAATAACAACAATAAAAGCTATTTTGTTTTACCCCTATTTGCTCTATTAGATTTGTGGTAATTTGATTCTGTTCTTAAGCAACATGGAAATAAAGACCAAAGAATATTTACCTGGGTAAATTCAACTTCACTTGCACCAGGACACACTTCCAGCTAAGTATGCAGCTCTGCTAGCTATGTTCACACTAACTTCAGCCAGCCAAAATAACTAACAGCATTAGTGATAGTCAAAACATCTGATCCAAGCCCACCAGAGTTGCTGGAGATATCCTTTAGCTCTAAGTCTGCATGGACATCTGTCCCGATATTCCTGCATCGCTCTGGTTAGCCATGATGTCTAGATTAAACCTAATGAATCTGTATGCGCAGATATACCCATGTTCTCCATTTCCCTGTGTATATTCTGTATTTCATATCTACCACAGTTATATGTGGTAGGAAACTGATCATTAGGTACAATTAAGCAATAAGCAAATAAAACTGCATTTGCTTATTATTGCCTGTGCTGACTAGATGAGTATGTATCATTCCTAGACAGCTAGGGTTTACTTCACACAGAAAAAACCCACAACAAATAAAATATTTACAGTCATTTCCAGTAAATATTAGAATGGCCAAAATTAATCCCATGTAGTCGTGAAAATATTTGTATCCAGTCATCTGTAGAAGAAATAGGGCTGATATGACTGAAGACAACTAGCTTCCTGAAAAACAAAGATGTATGGACAGTAACAGTGCTAGCAGGAATTGATGGTTGTGTAACTCTTCAAAGCTTCTCTATAAATTAACATAAATATTAATTCAAGAACATGATGTTTTTAATAGTGCAGGAAAAAAAAAAAACTAGTTTAGATCATGAATGAGGGGGGTAAGTTGCTCTGGCTATGTTGCCCAGACTTGAATTCCTTTATCATTTGAGATCCTTAAGTCACTTGCATGGTATAGATTACAGTTCAATCCTAAAATTCCTCTACATTTATGTTTCTTATGTTTTGTACTTTGATATCCTGCCTGTTTTAATGAAGAACAGGATGTCCAATAGCTTGTTACTTACGGCAGTACTTTGACAAGGAACCTGGATCTTAATAAAAAACAGGAAATAAAATCCTTCATATTAAATCAATTCTTTAAAAAATAAGCATGTGAATGTCATATTTAAGATTAAAGGTATTTCTCTTTCCAGGAAAGGATCATAATAAGGTGGGCATGTGGCTATTTCAGAAACTGCACACATTTGGTAAAGAGCTTATAGAAAACAGTGTCAAATCCCATATTGAACCCAGCTGCTGGTACTTACTTTTTGATGTAAGGCTTACTTCCTGCAGATATACATCAAATTAAATTCTTTACTAAGCTCACAATGGTGTTTTCCCTTTAAGCAGAAAGGCAATACTTACCTGAATGAAATATTATCTCTCTTTAATGGGTTTCTACAGTGAAGCCACATTTTACATTTAAAAAGGAGCAGTGACATTAAGAACAGAGAAGGAAACTTGCTGCCTATTAAATCAGTTTATTTTCTCAAAAATAGCTTTAATGAAGCAAATTGGTTGCTATTACACTGATGATACACTGATGTCCTAACAGGAATTTTGATAAGACTACAGTATAACTTGGCCAACATCTCTTAATTAGTGCCACTGAAGATTTTAAGAGGCTTCTCTAAACACAAGTGTGGAATGTTCCAATAGCAGATGCACCTCAGAAATAAGGGGAATGGATAGTAAGACCGAGGCAAAAGAAATGGATAGACCTATACTGTTACGTAGTTTTCCAGGCTTTGTTTTGTGCACTTGAAATACTCAGCATTTCTGGCCATAAGAAATAACTTCTACTAGATATAGAACAGCAAGATTTAGCTTCTAGTTTTGATTCAGTAACATCTGAATAAGTCTGTTTGGAGTGATAATACAGTGTCTCCTATCAAGAAAACAAATGAGTGAGGCATAATGGAGCAGAGTCAACAAAGAGATGCAATATGTTCTACATTAAGCTTCCTTATATTTTGTCAGCCTCCTTGCCTTTTAGATATATTTAATCTGATCCAGGGTTCTTAGTGGATACCAAAAAATTCTAAGACTATTCAGGTGCAAGTTAGAATACTGAACAGCACCTCTTGATCACTGCTTCACTCAATACACCCTCTTCCTGTGGTCCTTATTTTAGGTGTTGGTCCCTTTAAGGCTGCATATATTCAGATAAAATGCTCTAATGGTGATGTGGGAGGAAGCATACAAGCAGTACAAGGGATAGCTATGAACTCAACCCCTATAAGTTCCTTTTCCAAAATTCCCTGCTCAGCCTTACAGGAACATGGAAGGCACCAGACAGGTCCCAGTAACTCCATTTTACAATAATGTTTGCCTGAACTTTTTCCAGATGTGGTAATTCAGAAGGAAGATGTCTGGCTGGTGCTAAGAGCCTGCAATGCTGCTTTGTAACTATTAGAAGGAAAAAAAAAAAAAAAAAAAAAAAAAGGAAAAAAGGAAGTGAGAAGGACAGCGCTTCCACCAGATCTCCTTCATGTTGAAAGATTCTAGGAGTTTAAAGGTACATTAATTCTTAACATAGAACTGATATTCTATAATAAGCAAAATAAAGTCATTTGGGAGATTACTGCTTAGTAGCTGCTTGTCATTTCTATTTCTAACAGGCAGGTCTCAATGCAACACTGTCAAGTGGGCCCTTCCTAAATTGAAACCTGACTTGGAAACCTCTCATGAATGACCATTTTTTGGTACCAAGTTAACCACTTTGGAACAAAATTACCTCACTGTGATAATGCTTACTTTTGACATTAAGTATTCACATCTGGATAGTTTATCAACACATTATTTCCATGTATCAATGAACATTCAATTGTTAGTGATGTTAACCTTCTGCTCATCCTACCCTTTGGGATAGCTCCTGCTCAAGGCCAGCTGATAGGACCACGCTGCATTTCATGGACCCCACAGGATCTTGCCTAGTTTCACACCTAACTCCAAGTCTTAGCCTTTTGAATTGCTCATTTTAGAAGTGACCTTCCTGAAGCACTCAGACCAAGTTTTAAATGAAGGCATCAGTAGGTATAAGTAGTTCATTTTTATCTAGCATTGACAAAAAGTCTGTAAGATCAGATCAAAATGGAAATGAACATTCTGCAAAGCTCTTGTTGCTAATACCTCTGAAAAGCCAGAGCAAAACACAGTAAAGATGATAACTATCAGCAATGATTTCAAGCAAAGAAGCTTTGCTAGACAAACTGAATGGGCAAAACTGAAAACCTCACATAACTAGAATTTTTACTGTGAATTTTCCTATTTGAAGCCAAAGTATTATCATGCTATTTGAATCCCAGAATTTGACTTGCACTCTACAGATCTCAGCAAACAAATGCAGCCCCCCCAGTAGTTTTGAGGATGGACTTAAGCCTGCTCTCCTTTGGAGACCGCATTACATGGACAGCCTGCACCAGAGAGTGTGAAGCGCAGCCAAGGCTTTCCCCATTACATCCTTAGTAGTTTCAACAACCAAAACACTAACTTTCCTGTAGCACAGGCTATCAGCTGCAGAGATGAATGCTAGCTTGGTATAAGCCTGCATACAGAGCCAGGTGGATTTATAAGGGCCTGGGGACTTCTTGTGGATGAACAGTTCTTACTGTAAGCCAGCATCCCTCCCTCCTTTTCCACACAAATCACTTTGCCCAAGCTGCCAGGTTCAGTTGCATGACTTTACAGTACACAGCTGGGGAGGAGGCAGAGATCTGGCAAAACTGAATATTGGCTTCACTGCACAATTTTCTTGTGTTAGTTTGATGGGTAGAGCAGACTTCTCTTGGCCCTAAGGGTGTTTGGCTGCTTTGCCTAGAGGATTTCTGATAAGACATTTCCAGCCACTACTTATCTGCTGCAACCAGCCATTTTTCACCCTCACAGCTTCTTTCTTTCGTCTATTTTCTTTCAACAGATTGACACGTCTTCTACATTGTCAAAGACACTTGAGCATTTTTTTTAAACATGTATCTGTGTATATATATACACACACAAACTACTATATATGTATAAATGGACTACTGTTAAAATTGCAGCCATGCCTTCTCAAGGTGGTATACATCTGGCTCCCCGTCTTCATCCTAACTTGTAGCACTCCCATTAAAGCAAGTCTCAGTTGCTTGAGCTAATCTCATTTCATATCCTCCAGATAGGCTGCTTGCCACGCACATGTCCAGGCAATGGCAAAAGTTAAAGCTTCTTTTTGCTTACTGGAGGGCAGGCAAAACCCTAAGCCAGAGCCCCAAAGGGCAGTATTAGGCACCATTTCATAGAAGCCTGATTAATTCAGCATTGCCAAGAAAAAACCCTGGGGAGGGATCCACTGTGAAATTCACCTACTCCCTCCTCCCCCAGCCCAGTGTCACCCCTTCCCCAGAAAAATAGAAGGAAAAAGCATAATCTAGAACAGAACAGGGCAAAACAGCACAAACAAGTGCAAGCCCCTCAAAACCACTACAGAATACTGGAGGAGATACAATTTTTTTTTAGAAGTTTGACTTGATCAAAGTGGTATCAACCAGCTCTGGCAATTCTTACTTGTGTTGCCCTTCAAAATCACCAATTTTAGATATGCACTTGCAGCTTTTGTGCCTAAGAATATTTTTTTAAGCAAGAGAGGCTTTGAACATATCATAAAAGCCCTCAGCACAATGGGACCAGTAGAGCACTCAGACATCAGTGGCTGACAGTGAAATCTTCAAGCATGAGCCCCAGCACATCTACAGCATCTTGCTGGGATAACCAAACCCCTGCACAAGAAGTTGCCAAGCAGTCACAGAGCAGCTGCAAGCTCCTCAGATCACTTCTCTACCACGGACCAGGAGGTAGACTGAGAAACCGCATAACTTCATCAGAAATCCCTTAGAGTGGGCACTGCAGTATGGATAATACAATTATCCATTTCAACTGATTTCAAGACACGGCAGAAGAGATAAGAGAATTCCACCCAGGCACGGATTTCACAGGGCAGAAGCTGAAAAGCCAGCCCGTGGTACAGCAGCACACACTGCTCGGCACCTCCCGTCCCATCCCCGGCATATCTGCGTCCTCCCACACACCAAGGGCTGCTTGTGGGGCACCACATGCAAAGCTGCTAAGCTCCGGAGTAGAACCACGTGTGAAGCTGCTTCTGCAACGCAAGGGTTTGGAGAAATGTTTTTCCTCAGTTCCAATGCATTCAATATAGGCTTGACATCCTGACATTTCATGCTGAAATGAATCTAGACATTCAAAGCTGAGCCTGAGAGAAGAGCTCAGCCCAGTGTCACAAAGCAGGAACAGTCATGTAGCTCATATAAAAATGTAATGTTTTCTCTTAGACAAGAAGGTATGCAAACCAGGCATCACTACCTCATTGTTCAGCAGACAGCATGCTGCACATAGTGCTCAGGCAACTCTGAGCTCCAGCTGGCCAGATTCAGCAGACTTGGAACCACAGCAAAAATGAAGAGCTGAACACACAGTTTGATCACCAAATACCCTCCTCAGTGCTACTACCGCGTAACTGCTCAATAACTATTACAGAAACTAAAGATAAAGAGAGGGCGCTTCAGGAACATTTCTGAAAGGGCCATTTGTGTTTGAAACTTAACCACTGCTATCAAGGCAAAACTTGAAGAAACAAGAGGTTTAGTTCTCAACAGTGCACTACAAAGCCAGCCTGAGGACAACCCCAGCCACCCCTTCCTGTGAGCACTGGGCACCTCCAGACTCCCACAGCCCCAGGAGGGCATGGAGAGCTTGCTACTGACACAACACATGCAGCAATAGCTTTGGTCAGACCTGCCCCAATCCCTCTTCCCACAAACCCATATAAAACCAAAACAGCGGCAACAATCAGCCCCTGTAGGGACATGTGAAAAGGAAGACAAAGATTTTCATAGAACTATGAACAACAAAAAAAAATGTAGGCCGTATAAACTGAACATTTTTCTCATGAAATATTTCATTTCAATACTTTCTTACTAATGTGAATTTCCAACTCAAAAGTTGCTGTAAACCCAGAAAAGACAGGGAAATACTGGGTGTACGTAGAAGGTTGGACTAGATGATCTTGGAGGCCCTTTCTGACCTTGGTGATTTTAATGATTCTACACTATGATTCTATTCATTTATTCTAATTTTATTTTTTTCCCCAGAAACTACTGCATTATAAGATCTGAGATTCCTTCTGTTCTCTGAATGCTTTACTAAAAAAAAAAGATAGAACAACAAAAATTTGCTTAACCAGGGTTCTCCGTACCACCGCACCATGTGGGATGTGTTGTCAAAACAAAGGCAGACTCTGAGAAGATGGCTTGTCCCTCTTTCTGCATGAGGCCAGGTATGCTAGAGTGTACCTGCTTCTGATTAAAAGATCTATTCAGGTGAAGTAGAAACAGAGACTGAGCTTACGAAGAAGTAATATTAATTCTATGAAAATTCTCTTCACTGGAAGAATCTTTGATATATCCACATTTCCTTAACTACATCCTTCAAAGGAAAGTACTGGAAAGAGTAGCGCACAGCTTGTGGGACAAGAACTAGGAGGCTGGCTTAAATTTGGTCATTGCTTTTCCTGAAGAGAAATAAAACCCTTTATATGATCAAGTTTCAACCATAACCATTGACTTGTTACCCAGACTGGCTCTAAGATACTCTCCATTGTGGTTACAAAAATACTTTACATTGTTTGTCATTTTAGTAACATGCACAGTACTTGTTTGAAAGAAGCTCAAACTGAATTCAAGACAAAAATTTACTTAAATATTAAATCAATTACTTTCATTTTTTGGCTTTTTTTAACTAAAAGATACACTGAATGTTCAATGCTACTTTTCCAGGACAGATGCAAGCATCACAGTTAAGAGAAGGCAGCAGAATTACAGAAAGTACAGTAGCTGCTTCATCTGAAAAGCATTTGATGATCCCTAGAAGACACTATTTTATATTATAGCAAATCATAGAAAGGAACAATGGTTATAGACCCTTATTAAATGTTAATGAAGCCTAACCTTTGTCTAAGAAAGACAAAAAAGCCTGTGTTTTCCCCACAAACTCTACTTTTACATGCTAATATAGGTCAATACTGTTAACTGTTTCAACAGGTTCACTAACCTAAGTGACATACACAACTGCATTAACTTCATTCTTATCTGTCTGCATATCAACAACAGCAAATCAGCACGTTGCATCAGGAAGCCCAGCTATCATCATAAGTAGGCTGATATAATTAAAATGTTTTTCTACCATTGTCTCATACAAAATCTCATTCAAAGGTATAACCTGTTTTACCATACTGGTAAGCAGGATACCATACATGGATACAGGATGCTGGCATTTGGTGTCTCAGATCTCACCATTCCCACAATCAACATTTGGAGGAAAACAGTTTATGAATTTCTATTTATCCATTTGAATTTCCTCAGGTTACTGGCAAACAAGCACTGATACAAAGTTAGTGCAGGTGATAGGCAGCTCCAGTATGTGGGTGTATTTGGCCACTAGATGGTGCAATGAAATAAAAATAAGGGCTTAAAACCCCACTGCTCAGTGCTTTGTAGCAAAGAAAAGCCTGTTGTACTCATTTCAGCTGATAAACATCATAAATATTGCATAATTACGCATTTCCATACGGTAATTGCTGAGTTATTTTAACTGCAGGATTTTGAAAATAAGTTCTAATACTCCTTCAGTGTGGACATTACGAAGGCTTCTTTTTCTCGTACTGAGGATCCCACATAGTGAGCACATGTGGCCTAAGCTTTCTGTATGAAAAGGCAGTTCTCTAACAGCAGACGTATCAGTATTCTTAAAGCACTGTGGTACCATGAGGAGCAGCACATCAGAGTGTTTCCATAGCTGAAGCCTGGCATATGTACTGCCTGCACCTCTCATGTATGACAATATTCAAGCACGGCTCAAGGCAGAACACCAGCAATGAGAGAAATGCCAACAGCTCTGTTACCGGCACAGAGAAATGCTGAGCAGCATGAACTATATCTGCCACCTCGAACTGAAAGTCATCCACCATATACAATACTATATCTGGATGTGTCTCCGCCTCATAAAGTAGCCCAGCCACCATCAGTTTTTATCATGCTAACAGCCAGTATGTGAGAAAACCAGGCTCTTCAATGAAAAGTGAGAATACATTTTTTTTACTGCTCAGAATATCTTTATCTGTGTACACATCAGTAGAAGCAGGAGACCCACATAAGCAACCACCATAAAGAAGCACCTCTGAGAAGTTTTTTAAAAGGCAGTGCAAACTGAGGCCTATTCTGACACTGTTGTTGTCCACAGTGAGAAATGCAGTGAGAAACTCCCCCCATGATCCATTCAATTCACTGGTGACATTTCTTGACAAAATATCTTCACTATATTGTCCTGAAGCCATAGTTCTCTTAAGCTGATGCAGTAACAATATCTGCTCTCAGAGCTGGTCTTGCAACTGTGACCCATTAAAAACATGCTCTGGTTTTATGCTTACCAGGGGCATGATTCCCAGCAGCATGAGACTTTACAGAAGGCTGAGAGCCATTCTCCACTAAGCATAGCGCCATACCACAGTACCTGCCCCAGTCTGACATCAAACTTCTTGTGTAGATCAATGCAGTATCTTTCTAAACCACATCAGCTGTGGAAGCGACAGATGCAACTTTCACTTGTAAACTCCTCCCTTGATTCAGAATGTGCACATGGGAAGTGAAGCTTCAGCACCTCTAATTGCTAAGTTTTGCTTTAGATTGGATCGAATTGCACAAACTCCTTTAGCTGCACCTTCTCAGGTTATTTCCTTATATTCTCCAAGTTCACTACAAGAATACCCAGTAAATATCTTGACATATCTGTGCTACAGTGCACAGGGCAAGAGATATGTCATTCTCAGAGAGCAACCAAGCTTTGCAGCTGATTTTAAGATGCTTGAACCAAAATGCCGCTTGTCACTAGAGGGCACTCAAACCAAGCTGTCCTTTCAAATAGTTTATAAATGTAGAGGGCTATGTCAGACCCAGAAAAAAAGTTGCTTTGGTACCCAGTAAACATGTAATGCATATCTAAAATAATTTTTCTCCTGTAAGACAAACATCAGTTTCACTTAAAAGCTCTGTATATTTGGAGAGTCAGTCTGGGCCCATAATATTTTCTTACAAGTCTAGAATAAGGCTGAGATAGCATAAAACAGTTTAGTTAAAATAATTTTCAGGAAAGCAAAAACCAAGCCTTTCTAATCACTGTAATCTAACAGACCCAGTCTTACTACAGTAGATGAGCAGTGTTTTGCCCTACCCAGGGCCAGTCACAGTCAAAAGCTAAAGCAAGGGGAAAGCAAAGATTTCTTACAAAGTCTGGTTGACGTTTGACTTCTTACTACATAAACAAGCAGTTAATCAGCAAGATGGTAGACAGATTACCTGCCAGTCCTATAGAAGTGGGAGTGACCAGCTCCCTGTGGTTCAGTAATATAAATATTTCCAGCCCACTGGACAGTTACTGTTAAGTAGGCTGGCTCTTATTTCTTAAGGAGAGAGGGGTATTTAAAAAAAATAAAGGGAAGAAAAAAAGTCTGTTTTCCCTGAAACTTATTTTTCAGAGTCAGAAAGTAGCTTTGGAATTCTGACTTGAGTAAAAATGGAGAACACTGTAAAAACACACTCATGTAGAACTCTGGTACAAGCACAGTTGAGAAGCCAGCAACCAGTATTGTTACCTAACTTTCTCTTTGCTTATTTTGTAGGGGGAACCACCACATTTCTAAGATCTACACACAGAACTGGGAAGTGTTCAGTTATTTCTGCTTCTCAATACTGCAAATTTCGACATGACACCTCCACAAAAACAATGGGGCTGAAAAGGAAACCACTGAAATTGCAGTGACAGTTTTTCTAAAGTGAATTATGATGCCCTCAGGTTTCTCTAAAATGAGAGATTTTGAGTGAGGTGCCTTACCTTGAAAGAGCAGATTTGTTTCTCAACAACGCATCACTCAAGTGCCAGTGCTGATCAAAATGTAGGTATACAGCAAAACTTGCATGTAACTTGGGAACATGCTGTGTGTTTTCAGGCCTTATCCAGAGAATCCTGTTCCCTAGAAAGAAAAACACAGCTTTTAGATATAAAAACATATGTATGCAAAGCACGTATGGTAGTTTTATCTATAGAAATATTTTATATGAACACTGTAAATGGTTATTAATGTTTACTAAATCACTTTCATTTTAAAAAGCTCAATCAACACAACAGTACAACTACAAAGCATATGGCAAAGCACAAACTGGGTTTCAATAAGTTATTTGCCTTTAATAATCTGGGATGATAGGAATTTTAAGAATGTGTTATACTGTTCAACCTCAATGAATTCCAAAATTTGACTGGGGGCCAGTCAGTAAAATTGACCAAACACCAGCAAAACTGGGCTGAGCGGATGAATAATCAACCCTGAAGAAGAATAGTTAATTGAAACTGAAAATTAACGCAAATATTTCATGGCTTAGTTTATTTGGCTTGTCATTTGAAGGAAAACCTACTCATTTAATTGCCAATGTAAAATTTGATTGTCACTGTTAAAACATGGTGACAATATTTTTTCTAAGCTATGTGAGGCTCTTTTTTTTTCACCTGGTGTTGTTTTCAAGGCAATTAAATGTTAATATTTCCAAAATGCATGAAAAATGCATTGTGAATGCTTAAACCTGGAAACAAGTTACAAGACATAAACCTTTACTGCTTTCAAAACCCTGCAATTTTAGATGGCCAAGTCACCATTTGTGAATGTTCTGGGTTGGAAATATCTATTCTACCACAATGTTTTGTGCTACTGAGCAATAGGTCCTAGATCCACACACTGTGGAGATAAGAGACACAATCAAACTTCGGAGCAGACTAAATTCCTTAAGGATATCTGAAGGACTGCTCAGTATCTAACTTACAGAATTTATTCTTCCTACTAGTACTTACGAGTGTATATGTATGTACATAACTACATTTAGATTCACTTCTACAACCTGCTGCCTACCTGTCTTTCATCAAACTTGAAAATACTTAAATTCCACACTTTCTGACAGTGCATCTTTGAATAAGCATAGC
>PPHD01013032.1:5208-17612 GCA_002909625.1 Bambusicola thoracicus | reverse complement strand
CAGTGGTATGAAACAAAAAATCTCTTGAATCCTGTCATTTCTTCTGTCTGAACACAGCTTGTGGTTAAACACACGTCATTGTAGTGATGTTCATGGTGTTTTGTTACTTCTCTGCCAGCCTGTTGGCAGCACGCAGCCATCACACAGAGGTGTATCTCTCCTTGCCTGTATGGCAGCACTGGCCTGTCGTCTTCCAGTCTTGCACCAAAGTCTCTCCTTCGCCAGCTGGAGACCAGTGTTAGGAATTTTTGTGGGCTCCTGTGTGATAAGCAGAGCTAACAGGGGCTGGGATGATTTAAAGTGGTGCCAGTCCCACTCAGGGCCAGCAAGCCTCCTCTCAGCCCCGCTCCTTTGCTCCTCACCTCGCACCAGAAAAGCCACCAGGAAGGCCAACATCGTCTGTCTTTCCAAGACTGAACATTCACTCGAACAGGAAGGAAGAGGACTTGGAAAACTGTGTAACAGTGCCATCTGGCGATACCTGCCCAAACCTTGCTGCTCCCAGGCACTGCCTTTGGTCAGGAGACGGGGGGCTTTTCCCCAGATGCAGGGAAACGCATGTGAGCCCCACAGCTTGTCTGTGTTTTCTGCACAGCTCTTAACAACTGTTAACCTGGTCAGAGCTACTGTCTTCTCAACAAACCTTCCATTCCTCACAGAAAACACTAATCCATCAACCTGCATTTTTGGCTTGGGGCGTGAATCAAAGGCCTGGCTTACAGTCCTGCACGTGTTTGCTTCTTATTGTTAGGATCAGGTCCTTAGGGGGCTTTGTTTGTTTGCTTTTAAACAGTGCTTCATACTTCTGTCTCTCAGCCTTTGATTTGAGGGGATTTTTCTTCTTTCTTCACTCCATCTTTCAGACTGCTCCTTTGCATTGCTTTGTTGTTCGGTTTGCTTCTTTCATTCTTTTGTGGGGAAAAAAAATGATGACTTACTGGATTGATGTATGTCAGATCCTCCTTCGGGGCTGGCTGGGAACCCTTGGAGACCTGCCTTTTCTACAAATGCACCCATTTTCACTTCACGCTTTGAACAGCAAGCCTTAAGATGTGGAATGAATGTTGGCAAATCACCTATGTCTCTCAGGTGTTTGTGCAAAGTATCTTTGATGAGGGGGTTGATAGGAGGATGTACTTTTCTTAAATCCTCATTTGGCAGTGAACCTCAGCCTTCCTTTCTCCATTTTGAGAGCACATTCCAGCTGTGTGTTTCTAGTTGCACGTACTGTCACCGGCTGTGTGGGTTAGGTATGTGAGCTGTTTGCCTTTCTACGTTTGGCATGCATTGTCACATTCACTTCTTTGAGACCTTGGCGTAAAGGAGCCATTATCTTTCTAGTTTTCCAATGAAGCTGTCAGCTGACTGCAAGAAGTCTGAGCTGACTCACATCCTTCCCTGTTTCTTCCTTATCCAAATCCTTCTATTTCCCCGTGGTTTGGATAGATCCTTCAGGACTTCATGGGTGAAGCACGAGCTACGTGTTGGGAGGGACTGTACGTCTGGGTGCTGTTGGCGATAATAGCTCTACCTCAGTCTGTGAAATGGAGCCCAGTATGAAAGGTGCAACCGCTCAAAGTTGCTGTTTTCACCTTCACTAAAATGTCGAAGCATAGCTTAGTTACAGAATTTTATACCCACCGACAATGCCCAGTAATAGCATGTTTGTTTTGCTTCTGCTATGCTTAATTTCTGTACAGAGAAAGAAAACACTCTGACCAAAAGAGGTGAGGAAGGAGTGACGCAATTAGATAAGATTAAATCAGAGTATCAGTTTCCCTGAAGCAGATATTTGGCTCTTTACCAACAGTCTTTTACCCCATTTTTCAAATAAACGCATATTTTCACGTGATAACTCTATCTGAAATATTAATGCTTCCAGGGCTGCATTACCTTTGTTTGTTCATCAAAGTCCATTACTATGAGAAGGCTGCTGTTCCTTAGGCTGTTTCAGCTTCAAAAGAATTTTAGGGCCTGGTCTATTGGAAAGCTTGGGGGTATAATTAGTGAAAATGGAAATAGATGCAAGAGAAATTTAGTTCCTGATGTTTTAATTTAGTGTAGTACTGCCATGTGTTGTTGAAGAGGATTCTTAAAGGCAAACATAATTATTTCATTATGGTCTTCAGAACGCTTTCATTGGTCTTAATGACAAGAAGCTGCATAAGGAGTCATACATTTTAATTAGACCTTCTTATATTTACATCAGATAAATAACAAATAATTGATGAAAAACAAGTCTTCTGAATGGATGACTTCACACAGAGCTCTGGTTACAGTTTAATGATAAAACATTTCTCTTATTGCTTTGCATTTTAATTATCTAGAATTATTACTCTAGCAGAAATCTCAAAATACTGTTATTTCCATGCATTTCATTAGGTTCACAACAAATTCCTGTGAATCTAAAGCTAAGAGTAAAGGTGTTTTCCTATGTAAACCACTTACAATCCATTTCCAGTTTTTGTTGTTGTTACTGTGGACTCTTCAGGAAAAGCCAGTGGGAGGATGAATCAGACTATTTCATTCATCTGCAGTTCCCTACACAGGAGCAAGCCCTGCCTTTATTAGCAACACAGACTTCATTTGAGGTCAAGTGACGGTAGACTTTTCTAAGGAAAAATGGTGGTGCCTTTTTCTCACCAGCTTAGCTGGAAGTGGTATGCCTAAATAGTTCCAATTTTTCTTTTGAAAATCTTATCATTGTCCCTTTATAGCATGTGTATGCTTGTAGGAACATTGAAATTACTCATATATTTTTAAATTTTCTTTACCCCCCTGTGTTGGGAAATTCATAGTGCAAGGAGAAATGTTGCTTAGAGTTTTGCTCCTTGCAAGAGTCTGTCGTGTTTTATGCGCTCTCCAACGTTTCATTTTGGTAACAAAACATATTTGACATGATTCATTCCTGAGAGTATACAGAACACTAATTGTTGTTATTGATTTTAAATTTCGCAACCATTACAAGTAAGCCGGATGAGTGGCAGATAAAGAGTAATAATCCATGGAGTTCTGGAAGTGTTTCATGTTTGTCTGTAGTACTTTACGTGATCAATAGTAAGTGCCCCATTGAAACTAACTGCTGTATCAAATAACAGTAAATCAAATGAATGTGCTTACAGATTATTTATTGAAAGCTTTAATTGTTCACTGGGGCCCTGCTTATCTGAGGAAACAATAGAACTTAGTGATCAGACAAACCGGTTTGCAAATGCTGGGGACGCCATCAAACAGCGGGATATCCCCTCTGCCTGGGAGGTGTAGGAGTTTTCCTAAATGTGCCCCTGTCCCACCAGCACTGCCTGTGTACTGGGACTGCCCATAATGGGTGATCCCAGAGTAAATTAGCCAGAGAGAAGTTTTCTCAAAGAGGGTCTCCTGCTTTCACAGGTTACTCTTCCTAAATCTCTTCGGATAAGATGTCTGGTGGGTTAATGTGTGGAAAAAGCACTAGGAAAATTTCCCCAAATTTCTGAAGGGATACTTATATAGTGACAAACTAGGAGATCTGATCTAAGAAGGGGAAGTGGAGGGAAATCATAATAAACTCATTGTGTGAAAAGCTTAAGTAGGTATAAAGTACAGTTTTTGGCAACTGTATGCTGTTGCACAGTTAGTTGTCAAGACATTTACAAATACTATGAAATGAAAAAAAAGAACTGTTTCTAGCTAACAGCTCTGTGCTGTAGCAGCATTGTACTTATTCCTAAATGACTGCTCTGTCTTGTCCCATGCACTGTGAATTACAAGTGCTACATGTTAGAGGTTATCTGGACCTTGGGGTGAAGGAGGTAGTCCTACAGACAGTTTCACTATACTATCCTCAGTTTTTTGTGCAGCCTCAGTATGTTGTCAGTTACACTTTGCTATGGCTTCCGAATCCTTTCAGTGTCAGCTGAGACGCTAACGCTGTCCTTCTGCAAATTCAGGAAGATGGCACGGAAAGAATTTACATTAAATGGCATATCTCTCCAACCGTGACAACTGGAAAAGCGTTTGTACAAATAAGCTTAATTTCTACAGAAAACGATGGCCCAAATCTCTCAAATATGGCAAGAAAAGTGTTTTCCTTGAGAGTGCTTATTCTGTGAAACATACTTATATGCATATGTATAAAGCTGGATAATCATATTATGGACATTAAAAAATGATTAAAGCACAGTAGTCAAAGGTCTTCTAGAACCGAATCTCACTTGGAAAAAGTGATTTCCCATTTTCAAAGTGTAAGTTTTGCCTTAAGTTTCTTGAGACATCAAGTGTTGAATTTGCTCCTAGGTCAGGATTGAATGCTGCCTGTCCCGCTCTTCAAAGTTTTTCCTGTTATGGAATATTTATGTCATATACTGTTTAAAAGTGCAGTTGACATCTTCCCTGTTTGTAAGTCTGAATTAATGCAGTCAATCATGAGCAGAGTAGCTGGGCAAAAAAACCCTAACTCGGGGCTGAAGCTAGGTGTTGAACAGGAAACACCAAGTGACTGGGAAACACTACTAGCACAAGTCAGCATTACAGTGTGTGCATATTTTTTTCTCTTCTGAGTGAGAACGGTACTCGCAGATGACAGAGATAAAATCATGAGCATTCCTCGCTCTAAGGGATTAATAGGAAAATCCACCACAGGTAGAGGGTAAGAGAAAAGAATATTGGAAAATGCGCTCTTCAGTCACGGTTCTCATCTAGGCTCTGGTCTCTGGTGAATTTCTTATTTTATTGATCTTTTATCTTCTAGACAGAGTAGAGACCTGCTCACAGTGTTGCTACCTTTTTGCTCTGAGGCACCAAGCCCCTTCCCAGCTTTTAGCTTCTGTGCCACCAACTGCCAAGGGGACGTGGTGATGCTTTCCCGGTTAGCTGCACCAGGGGAAAGAAAAATCCCACCTATGAACATCCAAAGAGATAGATATAAAGTAGTATGTGAACACAATGATGAGGATACTGATTTTCAAAGAGAAGAAAGCCAGTGCTGTCTTAGATTTTCATGGTATCTTCCCCACTATGTTATCATCTTTTATCTAGCAGGCATTCAGTTGAGAAATAATGCAATTCTGCTCACGCGAGCATTACAGCTTGATAAAGTGTGTATTTCATTTTCTCCCCTCAACAGATATTGGTGATACTCAGTTCTTAAATATTCCATGAACTTGAATTTCTCATGTCAGCATCGGAAGTGTTGAGGTGTGCTGCTTTTAGTAGATCACTGACCTGATCTAACATGCTGAGGAGACAGAGCTTGTCCCTGTTATGGTGTGTGTATGTCCATTGGAAGATGTCAGTAAGGTTAAGATTTCATCTGACTGCCCTTCTTGTTGCAGATAAGCTGAAGTGATGAAAGCCATTTTTTACAGTTATATGTCACGTCTAAGTGGAAATAATGTATTGTTTTAATTAAACCCCCACAGCTGTAGCAGTGTAGCAATGTGGGTGCAATTAGGCTAGTGTTAAAAATAGTCTTATGGAGTCTTAACAGTTTCTAGGGAGGAAAGCTAGATGTATGTAATAGACCTGTACGAGCACAGGTACCCCAGAGACTAGCAGCAGTAATGCCAGGAGCATGGGAGATGTCTCCTTGGACACCTCCTTGCTTTAGAACTACCTTTCAAAGAGGTTGCCTCTCTCGGTTTGCTCTGTTTTGTCCTCTGCAGGAGGCTGCTCCTCCACGGCAAGAGGAAATGCACAGCTCCATTTCACAGCCCCAAGCCTCGCCATCCTCAGCAAATGGCCCTGCTTTTGCAGGGGCTTTGCAGGGAATCTGGGCATGTGCTCTTCCCTCTGCTCTGCTGGAGGGTTGGGAAGCTGCAGCCCTGTGAAGGGGCTGTGGGTGGCTGCTTCTTGGGGTTTGCTGGTTCAGCAGATTCATACTTGAAGCAGAAACATACCTCTGAGCGGAACTGTGCCAAAAAATCTGCAGCCAGGGCTCAAGAGTGAGATCTCAAGCAGTGAGATAAGCTTAATAATTGTCTGATGCCTTGTAAAAAGAGGTGAGGGACTGTGTGATGAGGCTGTCAAAGAAAATAAAGGGTAGGCCTCCTTTTCTAAGGATATCAAAACTCAGAATTAGCAGAGCAATAAAAGCCTTCTAAAGTGAAAGCTGGAAACAATACATTTTTAATAAAATGGGCAGTTACTCTAATTGCTGAACCCCTACTGTTCAATTTCTTTTAGTGCCCTTATTCATTAAATTCAGCATACTTATACTTATTATTTACAGATGTATGCGTTTTAACTTGTTTATAGAAACCATGCTTTGCAGAGAGCAGTGGCTGGCATAATGCTAATTTGTAAGTGTTTATTGCTGCCTATAATATGCCATTTTTAAAACAATTAAAAATACCATTTGTGCTCATCATTGGAGTCAACCCCAAACTGCCCATGAAAATTGAAATATTAGTGCCGTGTTCTGCCTCAAAGGTTATAGGCTGTTTGTAGCAGATTGATAGCGGGCCCATTAAAGAAGAATTCACCTGTTCTTAGAGACTTCAAGCTCAGCAGTCCAGCTTCTAGATATTATCCTAATATAACCCATTTAAACATATGTGATAGAGTTCATAATTGCCCTTGTAAGTGGGAATAGAAAGGAGGGTACATAAATCAATTAGCGATATCCAGCAGTGTGGCTGCAATACAAATTAATTGGGATGATAAGCGTTTTAACTGGACTGTACTTACTTGAAGTAGGTTTGATCAATGAATTGGCTCTTGCTGAGTCACTCTATTAATTTTAAGATCTAAAAATACCTAAAGATCAAAATGGCCTAAATTGATGGTCCTAGAGTTTGAGAAGTAAAATTACATGTACTGCATAGCAAGTCAGTTTAGGGCATCAGCAAGTAGAGCACAACAGTTTCTTTTTGTCCATGTGGTACTGAACAACTGTATAATAGTAGTACATGATTAAAGATATGAAAACACTCATTTTCTTGCTGGATTCAAGCCACGGCAAAAAATCATGATAAATAGTGTCATAAGAACACGCTGAATGTATAGAAAATAAATGTATTTGGCAGACACAGTAATACTGAAAACTAATACCAACTTGGATAGGAGGCCAGCTTTCTGGAATGAAATCATTCCTTCATTCCTGTACCATAATGCTCTGGATTATTCTGTGTGGATGCTTGAAAAGATCTGAAGATAGAAGAAAAGTGCTCAGAGTACCGTAAAGCATTTAATAACTATAAATGGGGACTTTACGACTTAGTAAAATATCTGGATGTGTATAGAGATTACAGTAACGATTTCATTATCCTTGCAATTTTTATTTATTATTGGAGAGACTGGATTTGAGCTTTCTCCATTTTATATGTTTACAAATCAAGGGTACTTCTTGGAATTGGTGTGTTTATGACACTGTAAAACTGGTCTGAGAAGAAAGGATTGCACCTCTGCTATTTTTAAGTGTTTTGTCCCTCACAGTGTGACTTTTTCTTATTATTGATCCTGCAGGGAAAACATGCTAAATTTGTGACACGGTTTTATCAATAGGTCACAGAAAGAGGCTCTGTTTTCATAAATAAAGAGGCCCGAGTCCTCGTCCTTTCTAAGCCAGTGCAGCTGCTTTGCCTGTGCCGCTTTGCTCCAGATGAGGATCTGACCTTGGGAACTCACTGGGAAAGCAAGCAGAGCCCCGCTTGTGAGAAAAGCTCATTTTCAAAGGAAAATGGAACTTCGCACAAATGGGAGCATGATTTTCTTGGGTAAAGAAGATCCTATTTTTCAATTTTGCAGTGATATGAAAAATTCACTCCAGATTGATGGAATTCTGCATGGTAGTGGCCAGGCGGAAAATCACCGACCTGAAAAAACCATGGAGCTAGCATCTTTCGGATGTTTTTCTTCAGTTTTCCATACGATTTGTTTTTCTCCCTGTAACGTGTTTTCTGTATCAAGTAGGCTCTTGATACAAACTGATGAGCTGCTGCCCTGTGAGCTCCACCATGCCCACAGCCCCTCTGGCCGTCCTGTCTGCGTGCTCGCTTTCACCCCAGCTCTCCCAGAAACACCTCCTGGTGTCTGTCCAGCCATTTATTTAGCGAAAGACACTCCTGTTCTCAGTTCCTAGCGCATCATTAAGTCTGTCCTGAGAGTAGCACCGGTGTAACCACATGTAGTTCTTGACTCTGATACAATTAATCATGGCAAGCTTCCACCTACCCTTGTCAAATGTAAATTTGTCTCTGTAGCTACCCATATGGATAAACCCAAATGTACAACTGCTGTGCTGACACAAATGTTAAAAAATACAGACCCCCAAATAATATCATTTTCTTTGAGGAAGTCAGGTGAATATAAATCTCCTGTATTAGATAGTCTTGATTCCCCATATTTTTAGTGGGTCCAGGACTCGAGAATCAGGCATTGCAATGCTGGCAGTTCTGGAGTATATGTTGCTCTTGTTTGAGAAGACCGTGCTGAGCAAACCTACAAAGAATGAATGTGCTCTTACAGTGTGGCTGCGGCCTCCTTGCTGTATTGTACATTGCAATTAATGTATACATAGAGTAATTTTATATTTGCCAGAAATCCTGACTTTCCTGGGAGAAGCACTAGAGGTGCATGCGGTTATAGCTCACCTCCAGAACACCTTCAGGGCACGACATGCAGCAATTTCAGGAAAAGGTTTTTATTCAGAAATATATGGTTGGGCATATTGGTGATTTCCAGACCAGATGAGCTCAGGATGTAGCACAGACAGTTTTCTTCTATCCTCGTAGATTCAGGTTTATGTCTTGGTGGTAGATGAGTCTCCTGGTGGCTTGGACAGTAGAGCCATGTGTACAGATATTTGTGGCAGCTTCTGGCGTTGCTTCTGCCTGTGTGGGGACATAGCACCCAAGCATGGGGGTTGCTGAGTAACAACCATGTGTGAGGACAAGAATCAGGAAATGAAGGGCACAAACAAATGCAGCAGGCACCATCTGAACATAAGGAAACACCTCTTGCTGAGGGATGACCAAGCTCTGGCACAGGCTGTCCAGAGAGTTTGTTGAGTTTCCCCCTTGGAGGTAATCAGAAGCTGCTTGGACATGGTCCTGGGCAATCTGCTCTGAGTGTCCCTGCTTGAGCAGGGTTTGGGCCAGATGAACACAAAGGTCACTTCCCACCTCAGCCGGTCTGTGATTCTCTCAGGACAGACTGCTTGCTGCTGGGACTTTCCTGTGTAGTTGAATATATGGTGTGGTTGTTTTGCTGAAAGTTGATTGTCAATTGTCTTTGGAAATCACCAAGTGTAGATGAGCCTTTCACCAGCCCCCCTGAGCTCCTGCCAGCAGTGCTGGTGGCTCTTGCAGACGGAGGGCCCCTAATCTTGCAGCCGGCTGCTGAGCGGGATGCATGCTCAGACTTGGGCACTGGGCAGTGCCTCAGAGGTGTCCCCTGTTACAGCTACTGAGCACTGATTTAATTAAGTTCCCTGCTCTGTGTTGTATGCCATCTGTAACTTGGGGCAAGGTATGTAAGGCTGCATTCGGAAGGCAATGTGAGAGCTACAGTTAGTTGGGCTCACAGTTGCTGTTGAAAATCCCAGTTGGGTATTGCTTGCATTTTTCCAGGAATTTAAGACCTAGGCAAATGGAGCTGTTAGGCTGTCAGTGCTCCTGTTTCCCATCTCTGAAGTAAAAAGAATAGCCCTTTCCTTATCCCACTTGGGTGTTACAAAGATAAACATATGAGTGCTCGTGGGATATTCAAGTACTGGAGCATCGGAGACCATGCCTGTAGATTAGATAGGTAGCACAGAGCAGGGTCCCATACTGCTAAATATGGCAGGGTCAGGAGTACTGCAGGCCTTGCTGCGTGCCAGCGGGTGGGTGGTGGGGGCAGATCTGTGCAGCAATGTCACTTGGAAATGCCACTGGCGGGTGGGGCCCCTGGAGGGTATAATGGCACTGTGAAGTCAGGTAACTCAATTTGCTTGCTCAACAAATGGATTAATTAAGAGGCCAGACTATTTGTGGTGCAACAGAGAAGGGTACTGCCAAAACACACCCATCTTTCACTGGACAACTAAGAGAAGATGTTTGTGGGAATATTGAATCTGTGCAGCAAATGAAAAAGGGAGTATGCTGTTGAGGAACAGAAATTGTATTAGGCTGGAAGAAAAGGATAAGCAACTGGTAGACATTGTTGCTTTCTGATTTACCGCAAACATATCTGGATAGCTCTGCTGTGCTGGTAGTAAGAAGTTGAATTTTACGTTCTGGCCCTAATCATCTGATACAAATAAAGACGTCAAACGGCTATCCTGCTGTCATACGGCTGAGACCAGTATCCACTGACTCCATTGACTTAAGTTACTTTACTCTGCTGGTTAACATTACACATCTGCAATTGAAACCTTGCAATTTTGTTGATGAAAGGCCAACCAGTGGCCTGGCCCCAAAGCAGCCTGAAGTCTAAACACTTGAGATGCAAACGGGTAGGGGGAAGCAAATACTGTCTTGATTGTGTGCTTGTCTTCAGTGGAGTGCGGCCAAATTTGTAGCTGGAACTTCATTAGGGTAAGAATATCAAAGCATGTGCTTAACTACTCCTCGTACTTGCGAGGCTGGGGACAGAGTTCAGCGGGACCACTCTTCTCCCAGCTGTGGCTGGACAGGAGCCAGCTGTCCTATCACTGCTTTACTGACAAAAGTTGTAACAGCAAAAGCACTTCAGCTTTAGAGACTTGTGCCAAGTGGGCTGCCTCTATCAGGCCTTGCACCTTGTCTGAGATAGCTGTTGGCAGCAGGAGCTGTGCCATAGGCATGGCTCTGAAAATGACCTCGGCTGAGGCACCTTCTGGGTGACCTTGTGGCGGCTTGTCTATTAGTTAGAACTTGCAACGTGGACTTTTGATCTCCACAACCTCTACTTCTTGGTTGTTTGGTGAGCTTGGTTGTTTTTTAAATTGTACTGTAGGATTCCCAAACTGTGCGCGGTACTCTTAGCTTTTCAAATAGCAAAGAGATCGTTCGGGATTGGGCACCCTCAAGTAAAAGCCGAATTATAGACTTCTGATGTCCCTGTTGAAAAAGACTCTTTTTCATAGTAAAACCAAACCTGAAGACTTGGATGTTTTTTTGTCTTTCGAGGCCAAAACGTGCCTTTTTTCTTTTAAGACCTAGACTGTCCCGTAGAGTTGAGCTATGTCTTGATTAAAATTTAAGCTGGAAGAATTGTAATGAGGAATTAAAGTAGAATAACTGACATTTAACATCACGACTTCAAGACAGATGTGCACAGCTAGCAGGACACGAGTAATGAAAAAGAAACCCTAAAATGTGAAAGACGTTTTCTTAAGTACTTCTGAAAACTCTGATAGTAATATCTCAATCTGGAGTTATCATGGCAGCCTATGTTTTACAATCCAGGTGTGTTGTGTTCACTCTAACAAAAAACATTCCTTCCTGAACCTCAGTGCATACCTAGCCGTATGAGGAAAGATTTTTGACTGTGGTTCGGATGTGACAGTTTGGTAATTCAGTGCAAGTTGATCAGCATTTGGCGTGTTGTTACCCCTGAGCCTTTTCCTCTTTCTTCCTGCCCTCAGCCCACTCGACCTCCCTGCAGTAAATTCTCATGTGGAACTGCGATCGAGTACAGAGATGTCAATAAAGTGAAATAGTACCCCGACTTCTTTCCTTTTGCTGTTTGCTTTGAAAGAGAGAAAATCAGAGTCTTCACGCAAAGCGAAGACTTTGTTTTTGTCTTTCTCTTGTCTCTGATCTGCACCTGTTGTATATATGGTAAAAATATCTGGGACTTATAACCCAGCAACAGTCCGCAGCCAGAGTCATGTGTGACCGGGTCAAACACACACTCGCTGGAGGGTCATGGCCAGGTTACTAAGTCAAGGCTGGCAAGTCTCCACCATAATGTTTTCTTTCTCTCGCACTTTTTTTTCCCCCTCTTGTCTGTCTTCCAAACAACAGTTAAAAAAAAAACACACAAAAAGCCCTGGTAACAATGCAAACTATTTAAGCATGACAAATTCAAAGAGGTTTTTTATTAAAAAAAAAAAAATTGGGGCAGGGGGTTGAGTCAATGATATTTTGGATTTAATTTTATAGTATAGTTTTATGTGGCACATGAAAGAAAGAAATTTGTATTGAAACAATTGAGACCCACTTTCCCAGTTCCTGGCTCTTTCCTGGAAGATGATTAAAAGCAGACTTTTTTTTTTTCCAGACTAGACATAAAAATTAAATGATCTACAGTATATAGTTATTTTTTCAAATGTTTGGAGGCTTATAAATAACTTCTACAATCAAATGCACACATACAAGCAGCAGAGAATCTGGTTCTAATTACTTGTACTTTAGTTGAACTTTGGCGTTTCCTTTGACTTTCTGCCTAATGTATGTGAGCTGTGTGCCTTGCACTCCTGCAGAGAATTCATAAAAAAAAAAGAAAAAAAAAAAAAAAAA